>JAQIWG010000053.1:0-52752 GCA_034695025.1 Chamaedrilus cognettii | reverse complement strand
ACCCCCAATCCCCCCCCCCCCCCCCCATTGGGGGGGGTGTAATTTTTTTTTGGGGGGGGGCACCCCCCCAACTTTATCTTACATATCCCCATTCACAAATTCCTGTATAAATCACTGCCAACAGTGCCATGAAGAGCAATGGATATTACTCTTGATGGTGCAGTAGTCCTATCAGCCAATTCAATTATTATGCAAACTTACATTGTTACTTCAGAGTACATATTAATAGACATCCCAAAGCCCTTGGGATGTCTATTAATATGTACTCTGAAGTAACAATGTAAGTTTGCATAATAATTGAATTGGCTGATACGACTACTGCAGATATCCTATAAAGCCTAATAGATATCATGTAGGCTTATCGCAGACTGCAAGATCTAAATACCAATAGATTGATTACAGCCGACAGAACAAAACTAACGCTTTAGTCCTAGTCGCAAACCTGATTGTAACTCGATATCTAAACATCACGCGAACAGTGAGCCCGGTTACTAAAGCACTCGCTTCCTGTGCTCGAGATTAGTCCGTCGCATTCGTACACCACTCTTTCACGACGCAATAATTTATGCTGACAATACAATCTAAACAGGAAAATTGACCCTGACGCCAAACCTTCAAGTCACCCTTCAAGTCTTGACCTTGAAGTCTGGGGAGTTAGTTTCGGATTGAAACTTGCTGGGGGGTGCGGAGGGGCGGGAAGTGGCGCGGGGGGGAGGCCGTTCAATCTCCCATAACGAAATCTTTTCAATGTCCATCTCCAGCTAATGCGAAAAAGAGGATATACTCGTAATTTAATCGACTGGTTTACATTTTAAAAATAATTAATGGTAGGCCGATTCACCTTGTCATAATTATGTGTAGGTCTGCACGTAGCTCTAGCTACAATATATACAATCCATTGCTCAATTCAATGATACAGGCCAGTGTTAGGTATAAATAATAGTCGTTTGTAGGCTTATAGGCCTATAGCATTAGCGATAATAGGCTCATCACAAAACTAATGCACAAGCTTGCTTAGCCTAAACTTGGCACCGGCCTCTGTCCACAACGGGAAGCATTTTCACATGTGCATGGCATACAGTGTAGTACTGTGAAACTATGCTGCTTAGAGCATGATTCGGTTCCATGGATTTGTATAGTTTGATGCCATAAATAAACTGATACGAGCACTCTTGAACAACAACTGTCGGCAATTTGAGGAAATTGTGCCTGCAAAGGTTCGTGAACGCTCGCAGTTGTTGCAAGGGGGTGCATTAGCAACCGGCTGCAGGACCTGGACAAGCTGATTGCATCCCCCTAGCTGGAAAGGCAAGTGGCACCCGCGTGAACACCCTCCTGGCCCTTTAATGTTTAATATTTTAACAACATTGAATCAAATTGCGAAATTTAACCTAAACTTAAACCTAAACTCAATAAATTAATAAATTGCCTAATGTACGCAGGCTGAAGCTTTAGCGGCTGAGACATGGAAGGTGGCGGAAGGGAGAGGGATTTCTATACTTCTAAACGCTCATTTCGGAATAAAGAATAAACGAAAAGAATAGGCATAAGGATTAAGCTTTAGTTATAATCGGATTGGTCAACTTTTTCAGTGGTGTTTTTCGTAGACAAGTCGAAGTACATATTTATTAGATTTTTATATATACATAAATTACGGTTAAATTTTAGTTACAAACTTCCTATCCTTAATATAGCTACCGAGGATGGTGGGGATCGACGGTCTGGAAAATGCCAATCCGACGGTTTTTCAGTCGACGGAGGAGCGCGCGATTACTGCTGACGACGAAAATGACGACTTTGTCGACGAAATTGACGAACGCGAAGTTTTCGATATCCTTTAACGTTTCTGTTCAATAATATGGGATCATTTTAATTACCGTACGACATTATTTTTTATATAATGTTGCTGTTGAAGACCTTCAAATAGCGTCATTAGCACCAGTACCCGCGGTGCGACCACTCAAATTATGTCTAAAGCCTTGGCTCAAGCTGCCAATTAAAAAAGGGTAAAAGCATAAGGCGCTTAGGTTGATATATTTAAATTTTAAAGGCTCACTATTCAAATAATGATGGTAGGCTTGAAGTTCTACTGTTTTTTTACCCGAATCGCCCGTATACTTCTAGTGCAGTTTCAAGAAAAATATAAGTTTTTATCCTTAATTTTGGAACATTATATTCGAACCATCAATGATCCGGAGCACCCGCTGACCCTCGAACAGCTCAACGTAGTCGAACAGTCCAGAGTGCAAGTATGTAGAAATGAAGATTTAGCTGCGATCTTTTTGCACGCTGATTGTTCAGTTTATATAACTCGATCTCAAGTTCACAGTTTGTGTTCATGCAACGGATTAGGAAATAATCCAGCAATGCGAGAGCCTTTCGATATTTTAGACCGCTTTGTGTTTTGAAAGGTTTTCAATGCGTGCCATTTAATGGTGTTTCTGCAACCAATCTTTTGTTAAGGCCAGCGCGATAGCAGAACGGGTGTTAAAATCAATAAAATTAAAATGACTTCTGTAATCGAAGATATGTTATTATTGATCGTTAAGCTTTGTCGATTATGTACTTCCGCTATGTCTGTTTTGTTCAAAAATTTGATTATCAATATGATATCGTTTGATAGATCTATATTGTGTGTTTTGTTGTATTTTATTAGGTGAGGGACAGCGCGAATCACGTGTGCATAGAGTTCACTCCAACCATTCCCCACTGCAGCATGGCCACTTTGATTGGCCTGTCTATCCGGGTCAAACTGCTCCGAATACTTCCGCCGAGGTTTAAGGTATATGACCTACATATAGTTCGATAAACAAAAATTTGCTTTGTATTGAGCAGTTTTCACACAGCATTTATTTGTCAATGAATTTTTTTACATGACTAGTTAGTTTTACATTGACAGCTTATAAAATGCAATGTCAAGGGGCTGAGACAATGCTAAATTTGATAGGGGTGAGGTTTAATAAGCAGAGGATGCGTTTAATAGTTTCAGGTATAGAACAACGCATCATTTTTCTGCAATTGCACGCTTTCCTTTCGCTTTAGATATTTTTTGAATTGTATTGTAAAAATTGGCATGAATTGAATTTTAATTGAAGATAGTAAAAATTGAATTTTTTATTATCTTGCACTTTTAATATTGATTTAGGTATTTTGTGGAGTTTTTATGCGTCGATGTTCTAGATTTAGTTACACTAAGCGATGAGTTGTGTGAGAACAACTGTATAGACAATTAAAATCTGAAACCATTTGTATTTGCGCGGTCAGGTTGATGTTGTCATTACACCCGGCTCACACGTTTCAGAACTAGCAAGTACGTGCGACTAAAGATTTTATTATTTTTTCCAGATCACTTTTAATTTTATCTCATAATTTATCTCGTGTACAAATAATTTGTGACATAATATGAAAATTCTGTCTTGTTGTAGTAAAGCACTACTAGTGTACTAGCATTATTGCTAAAATTGAATGCAAAAATGTTTATAGATAATAATGATGACAGAGCAGTTTGGACTCAAATTATATTGATTATTTTTGACACCTTTTTTGCAGTTAAGAAGCAGATGGAAGACTAAAATGATAATGATCTAAAATGATAATGGTCTTCCGCATCCCTTTTATGTTCAGCAGCAACTAATTGTTATTAGTACTAGTTGACTAAAGTATTATTTCACACCTTTATTTCTGTTGTAGTTAACGTGCAATCGACGTGACTAATATGGTATTGATGTTGCATACTTTTTTTCTGCTGCAGTCAACAAACAGTTAGCGGACAAGGAGCGAGTGGCGGCAGCATTGGAGAATAGTCACCTGATGCAAGTTCTAAACCAGTGCCTCGCGATTAAGTCTGACCACTGAACTCACTGAAGCGACAGTTCGTGCTATTACATAAGACAATGTTCAAGGCTACTGGATTGCCGAAATGATTCAGATTACTTGCATTTAAGACACGAATCTTGCATATGATACACAAGGCTAAAAGAGTCAAATGTAGGCAATTCTACTTCATGATGTTTTTTGTTCGTAAAAAATGGCTGTTTATATCCTATATTGTAGCAACAAGTTAATCTTTTGATGAAGTTTCTTAATGATTTTTGGTACAAAAGTGCAATGAATATGGCCGTTATTATTGTATTGCACAGAGTTCAGACATTATTTTGAGCCTTGGATGTCAGATGCCGTTGGTAAAAGATAGCAGGAAAGGTTCTACAATAGAAAGAGTATCATCTTGTCAGTATATTATTACTGTTTTCCTCCGAAGATGTGAAATGTAGCTTACAGTTTAAGCTGCCAGCAAACTATCAACTCAACGGGTTTTAAAATAAAAAACAACCAATTTTAAAACAAACGATTCTTATTACTAATCTTAAAAACAAATCTAGACTTACTGATTGCAAGATCAAAATATAAACTGTTGAAAAAACATCAAATGGGCAATTAGCGTTGGTGATACACTAATGCAGCGTCTTCCTAGGAATTACAATCTTTTCTATTCACACGAAATTACTCACGGACCAAGTACTAAAATAATATATTATAGACAGACTAACTGACCTTTGTACAGTGTTGACACATAATATCGTTGGAGATCAATGAAATTACCAGTTGACGCCATAACCTACACACGGAGGGAAAAAATGGTTATGGTACCTCTAACTTTTCATACACTCTAACACACTACGAAAGCCAAACGTCAAAGCGATACAAACTATTACATAGTTAGATGCATAAATTCAATTTGAGCATACACTACAGGCATTGTTGTGTCTTGGCACTTGCAAATGACGATACTTGAATCATACAATTTTAAAATTTTATGTAAAATAAGATATGCACTAGTTGTGCACTGAGTGTGACATCATATTTTTTCGAGAGTATCCTTTCATAATTTGCAAGTACCAAGTCTAATCTGCTGCAAAGCCTTTTAAATGCACTGCTGCATCATTTACATTTTAGTCATTTACATTTTCTCAATCGACATCCTTTTTTACCACGTCCTTTCGTTAAAATCGTGCGCGGTAAGGATGTAGGGTGTGTCAAAACAACTTATCAAAGTGCTGAGTGCGTGTGAAAAAAATTATTGTGGTTTGAAAAAATCCAAATTATTCAATGATGCAACATTGCCTTGAAAAACTTCAGATAGAACGCGGGACTTGTTGAATTTGGATTAGTGTTTTTTTAAGACACATGAATTAACCAAATCAAGTAGCATTCTCAATGAGGGTATATGAAACGCAAATAAAGGCGCAACATTCTCCAGCACCACTTCATGTTATATGCCGGATTCAAAAGATTTTCAGGCACTTTGATGTTTTTATCAAAGAATCAAACATACATGTAGACGGTACGAACTTCAAACAGAAGTGTAGACAATACGAATGCAAAGTTGTCCGAAAATTTTTACTGCAGAGCTTACAAAAATTATGATACAATATGAGCATTTTAAAAGAAAACATTAACAAAAATACTAAAACTGAACAAATGACAAACACTCCGAATAGGTGGCCGACTTATTTGATTCATGCTGCGGTGAGATTTAATTTTTTGCCTTAATTTTGCAATGATTGAAGCAGTTGACCATAAAATCTGTTAGATAGAAGAAATTCTTATCTATTATTTGAATGAGATTTTTCTTCAACAAAACTATTATAAAAATTAGAGCCAAGATGCATGCTAAATTCTTTCCTTGTTAAGAAATCGATTCTTATAAACCCATATGATAAATTTTTGTATCATTTAAATCATAAAAGAAAAGAGAAGCCTCTAAATTTTTACATAATGATATGATGACAACAAAAAAACAACCACACATTTGATACAACATAAATGAAACAAGACCAAGAGCTAGAAATCAATAAGTCGGCCATCTTGACAAAAACATGGGAACTTCATGAACGAACAGCATCGTCACGAT
Organism: Chamaedrilus cognettii; assembly: GCA_034695025.1. Taxonomy (NCBI): domain Eukaryota; kingdom Metazoa; phylum Annelida; class Clitellata; order Enchytraeida; family Enchytraeidae; genus Chamaedrilus; species Chamaedrilus cognettii. The sequence goes on along the minus strand of JAQIWG010000053.1, from coordinate 46,841 downwards.
TAATCAAAAACTAAAATTCTGATACTCCTGAGTCGTGATAATAGAACTTAAGTCTAAGAGAGCTTAACTAAAGACCAAATCCCTCAACCTGAATAGTACGCTGAATTACATAATACAAAAAAACTTAAATCTAGCACCAACCTTATTGCTAGCTATTAACACATACACCAGAAAATATAAATTAAGGCCACCGTTACTTCAGAATTAAATACAAATAAATGGAAAGATCGTTGCGATCACTTTTTTGAAATGTGTAAAATACAAGTGAGACAAATAAACGGGAAGCTCCTTACAATAGCTTTGAAAATATAATATCGCTTATATTTTCCATATAAAAAAAAAAAAATCTCCTTGTTTATTAAATGATAATATTTAATGAGAATTCCTTAAAATAATTTTCTTGGTCGCTATATATGGGTACTTTAATTGTTATATATAGGTACTTTATTTGAAGTCTTCACAATTATATACTGCTCAAAATAAAATTCTTCACAATAATCCAAAAATCAAATACATATAGTGCTATAGAGCGACAGTCATTGAGTGTGAGGTTTGTAAAAATACTCATCCTGATATGAAAATAACGGATCCGTATCAAAATGCAAAAAATATGCAATCAAGACATTCTATGAACCACGGATTAATAATTACTCTCAAATCAATCTCCGCTTAACTAACACCTTTTTAATTAACGTGGAGTGCTGAGTCTTTCGCGAGCACTTGAAATCATTTCTGTGAGTTCCGCCTGTAATAGAATAATACCAAATATCTTAAGCTTTTATTCATAAACTAGAGAAAAACAAATACATTATGCAGTCAAATTAGCATTGTTATGCATAAAACGCATCGTGTAAAATTCTTGAGCAGTTGCAAATAAGGCCAATGCAAAAATTCAGGCAATTTGCGCAAAATGATGTCACAATACTAGATAAAAATTTGTGAATTTTTTTCTTTCACTCCTTTACAAGCTACTTTATGGCCTACAAGTTGAAAATGTAAGTTGATCCATTTGTTTCCAAACAGCTTCAAAAACCTGTCACTACAATATTTTTACTATGACATCTGCGATTCGGTGTATTTCAAGCAATCCAAACCTCTTGCACTAACCCAAATCGTAAACCACACCTAAGTTCCTAGCCCTAACCTAACGGAAGCCCAAACCCTAACAAATATTGTATCATAGTTCTTAATGTTATACCTCTCACTATTCAGCATCAGATTTGATCTCAGCTATAAATGTAAAAGACGTTGTTCACGAACCGGTTGGTAGCGGTAGACCAGTCGAAGGCCGATGAAAACCTTGCATTTTTTGAGCCTAGCGACAGCCTCCTCCAAGCTGCACACTTTCCCTGTTCTCTCATTCTCCAACTAATCAACACAAGCAATCACAGATATAATAAACTCTTGATTGGCTGCTGAAAATGTTCCCCACCTAAAATAGATTTTGACACCAATCACATCGATAGATTTGTGTTATAATTTTTTGCATCTAAAATCAATTTTTTTATTGTGAATTCTAATACCACACGAATTAATTTTAATATTTTATAATGCCCATCTTTAATGCATAAATCACTGGGATACCAATCTACGCGTACCATAGAGAAGTAGCAGATTTTCTGCGTGTATTCACAACGGCACTCTTCCAATATTTCGTTGTCGTCATTGTCGCCTCGGTGCTTGGTCTCGGTGCTGTCCGCAGATGAACGACGAGATTCGTCGATCAGTCTCCGCTTCTTAGTCAGCCCCATTGCGGCCAGCCGCTGACGCAGTTCCAACTCTTGCTCACTGTGTACAATCAGTCCTATCAGTTAGGCAATCTCGCGACGAAATGCAAAAAAAACTATTTATAAAAAAGGTGCAAACACAAGAAATAAGAAGCATGCTTGCGTTTATGCTGACAGTGCTATTCACTGAACTTATGCCAGTAAAATAGTAAGAGGTATTTAAATTAATTTAAGTGTGTATCGGGACTATTAGACGCATAGAAAATAGATACAAACGAATACAAAAAAAATCTTGAAAATACACAAAACGCTTATAGAGCAAACAAGGTTTGCTTATTATAGAAAAACGGATTTATAATACGTGTAAGCCGTAATTATATTTAAATCTAATATCTCGTTAGGCGATATTGCTTAAACTTCTTTTAAATTCAAAACATCAAAAACGTGGGATTGCTAGAAGAAGCATAACTTTGCAATAAATTTTGCAGCCTGCATCAGCCTGCAACAAACAACCTGTTTGCTCGGACTGTTCTAATGTAGGTGATATTAATAAATGAGCAGGATCTATAATCAGTACGTCTGGAAACGTCTACCAAAGTGAAGAAGCAGGCCTAAAACAACCCTAAGCCTAACGCAGCCCTAGCCCTAATAAAATCCCTAACAAAACTCAGTAGAAAACAGGTTACTTTCTCCGCATTTATCAACAACTACTTTTTCCATACTATTTTTTCCATGGAATATCTGAAAAACATTAGAACGCAAACTTCAAAGAGGTTGTGCCACGAAAAAAAGGTGTCCGTACACAATGGGTTCAAGCAGGCGAACAGCCTCTGAGAGTAGCGCACGAGACGATTCGTTGTTCAGAACTATCTTCATGAGCAACATCTCCATGGAAAACATCTGAGGCTTGCTGCTTCTTCTCAGCAGCTGTACAATACAAACAATATTCTGTCACTAAACTGAAACCGACATGACAAATTTATAAACACCTTGGTAAAGTACACCAAAGTTCAAAGATAAAAAGGTGTCAAATACTCAATTTTTTTTAACTAACAAACAAGTGCTTACAAAATGAACAAACAATATAACACCATTGAAAGCCCAAACCTCCGCTGCTTGACAGCCGAATTGAAGCCAGTTAGAGTCGGCGATGCTGACGCGTTCGGCAATGTTGTAGCCTGTGCTGATGCTGGACGTGTAGGAGTCAGGCAGGACGACGATCATCTGACCCTGACTCTGAACCACATGACCCAACCTGACCCCACGCGACCTCAAGCGCGCCGGCGACACCTGGGGAATGAACAAAAACTTGAATTAGGATAACCAACACGAAAGATTGAAAAAAAACAAAATCAAAATAAAATAAAATAAACGATAAAATAGATTTTAAGAATAAATGTTGAAGGGTCTTATGAGATGTACTCAGCGACGCTGTGGTGCCTAATTCACGTACATTTCTTAAGATCTTCTTAAATTTTGTCCCAAGTCAAAATAAACAAATAAAATCCAATGATTGAACGCTGTGACGTCATCATTCAGTTCACTGGCTGAATTTCCCCCAAAAACGCCTATTTTCTTGAGAGTCTCTTAAAACAATCTCAAGACTAATATTTTCATAAGATTGCTTCCCGAATCACTAGCCCTGGTCATTGAGGTCTTATTATTAACCAAGAGAGAGCCTAGAGCCTGCAGGCGTGACTCCTCCGCTGTCTGGTTTCCGTTAATTAAAATAGACTGCTACACTGACGTCGCTGAAATTGGTCGCGCAGAAAGCGCATCTTAAAGGCTTGAGCAATGCCATTTTTATGCTCAAACACTATTTTCTGAATTAAAAAAATTTCGTGAGGCAGAAAGTCATATTGGGCTGTTACCAAAAAGGATATAAAAGCGATGTGGCATATTTTTAGGTTCAGGAAAGACTACACGAATTTCTTTAAGAAAATGCTTTTAGGCCTAACCCTAATTCAATTTTAGACGATATTGATTTATTGGCTTTATCATCGTGTTATCATTATCCCTTGCCGTTGGCATAGGCCTGGGCTCCTATTACAAGGCTGTGTATGATTTAGAATGAATTAAATCTATCGATTTGTACCATAGGCTGTGTTGATAATATTACTATTATTACTAATAATACTATTAATTATTTTTAAGTCAGAAGTCTGGCACTAGACAGGCTACGCATTAATTAACAGGTTAATTAACTAAGCGATAATAAAGATAAACGGTACATTCTAGCCAATGATAGCCAATCACCAATGTTCTATCTAGGTTATATTGTACAGATCAGTGGCCCTGGTAAACAACCACATCTAATAATCGTTCTGTCAGAATTGAAAGCCAAATAACAAAGATAACCAATAAAAGTTGTCAAACATTAACAAACAATCAAGATTCCTTAATCGTTAAACTAAAAAGGATGCTAATAAAGATGTGACATACCATGACAGAGTCCTGAGGCAGCCAGAGAGGCAGCTTAGGTTCGAGTGAACCAGGGGTGGATTCCAACATGGCCGCCTTTAGTTGAGCTTCTTCTGATCCGGCTATACAGTACCTATGCAGCAGCAGCTCAGTAATAAACTTGACCTTTCTCAAGAGAAAATACTCTGCCAAATATTTTGATTGTAAAGATTCAGGAGTCGATTCACGAATAACTTGTACAATTTTCTTATATTTATTATGTTCATTCTTAAGTCCAATTCTTAAATTTGCAAATAAAATCCGTGCATCCATTCTGCTGGCATGTGACAGCGTCGAAAAACTAAAATCCATTCATTGACCTCTATGACGTTATCATTTGGATTGTGCATCACGGAGGGGAGTTTAAAATAACAAACGAAAAAATTTTCCTAACATTTGGTTATGAACTTCTGAAGACCAAAATTTTTCTAAGATGCATTTGTGAATGAGGTCTCAGTTTCTGGTTTCCAGGTCCAATTGGCTGGTTACTAGAATCACGTAAAGAAAATATCCAAAAACTAACGGAACAGAATGCAAGATATTTAGCTAAAAACCAAAAAATTAACAGGTGAACACTCACATCGGGGTTTAATCACCGTGCATTGTAACGAAGACTATTACCGTCCTGTTCTGTGTAAGAGGACCGCCACCCCTTATTTAGTCGCCATTTGCGACTCGTCCGGGGAGCTCTGGGCTGTAAGCCAATTTTCTGTTCCCTGACTTGCAGGGGGTGGGCAGGTAAACGAAGTGTGATATACCAGATAACATCAGCGCCGGTGTGCAGATATTGTACGTAGGGCAGCATGTGAAGGTCGCGAGACCAACACGCTGTGGTGAAGAGCATGCCTATCGGCAGGACTGGACGCGTCGCTCCTACAAATGGTTGACATATGAAACTGTACGATATACGATATAGAACATGGAGCTAACAAACATACTACAGTTTCCAACAAAGCGGTTGCAACAAATCAAACCATAACGTAAAACATAAGAAACATATATCAAGAGTCAAACATATATATAAACATAAGATAAATTTAGATAAGAATGACCATGAACAAATACTGTGACATGTATGAATTTGTGGGTTACATACTTGACCGCGAAGTGGTTAACAGCGACGCAGTTGACAGCGCATGTACGCGAAGTGAATAAGCGCTACATGAATGAGAGCTAAATGAATGAGAGCAAATGAATGAGAGCTAAATGAATGAGAACTAAATGAATGAGAGCTAAATGAATGAGAGCTAAATGAATGAGAGCTAAATGAATGAGAGCTAAATGAATGAGAGCTAAGCCTATTGACTGCGATGGTAATTGCAGTGAAGTGAGTGAAAGCAAAATGATTGTCGTGAGGCCTTTTGAACGCGAAGGTAATTTAAATTAATGGAGGATAAATGTTTTGCCTTACGCATGACGTTCGTGTTAAGACTTGATAATTAGTTCAAATGAAAAAAAATAAAATGACAATAATTCTGGATGTTTTCCTAAAAAGCTGCAACGATCTGGTTGGCCTACAATCTGGTACACATCGCGGCTGCTCACTTTAGCGGTTAATGACTTAGCGTCTAGTCACTTTAGCGGTTATGGACTTAGCGTCTAGTCACTTTAGAGGTTAATGACTTAGCGTCTAGTCACTTTAGCGGTTAACGACTTACGTCTAGTCACTTTAGCGGTTATTGACTTAGCGTCTAGTCACTTTAGCGGTTAACGACTTAGCTGCCGGTCACGTTTGCGGTTAATCACGTAGCGGATGGTCATTTAGCGGTAATAGACTTAGCGGTTGCTCACTTTAGTGGTCCTTCACTTAGCGTCTAGTCACAACTGGGCTTAGCGGTTGCTCACTTTAGTGGTCCTTCACTTAGCGTCTAGTCACAACTGGGCTTAGCGGTTGCTCACTTCGCGCTTAGGTAGCGTCCCCAAATTTGTTTATCTCCTACTGAACGAACAAATCGTTGAACGATTCATTCGTTCTTGGTTTTTAAAAACGAAATTTCAAAAATAGAACAGATATCACACGCAAAAAACTATTAATCCGTAAATCAACAAAAAAATACAACATAACGCATTAACAATGTAGTTAGAAAGAACACACTGAACAAATGAAGGGCTCAACCAATCAATTAATTACAATGTGCCAATCAGTTCAAGTTACTAAAATAAGCTGATCAATAAAATCCGTCGCTCACCAACAATATCGCCGAGACGCCTCAGCACACACTCATCGTTGTTCAGCAGTGCAGCCAGATTCCTCGTCTGGCTAGAGCCGGACGGCTTGCAGCCGCGCAAGCCGGGCACGGGTTGCGGCACGGCCGCGTGGCCTTGCTGCACTGCCACGTGGCTTCCGCCATCCTCAACCAGACGCCAGTACTCGCGCTGGGCAACAAAACAGGTGTTAAAACTATCGGCGACAGTGCAAACACTATCATTTCTGGATAATACCACACATTATTTCGCTCTTGAATTTTATTGGCCCCAAATTTGACTTCTGCATGAACATTATTTAGAGCCGCGCTTTAAAAGAGCAAAAGCAAAAGTTCACACCCTCATGTTTATATCTACTTTAGCTCGACCAGCATTTCATGTCACCTAAAACAGTACATAAGTAGGCCCTACAACTCAAGTGACCAAAACAGACTAGTTTTTAGTGGTGTTCGTTCATTCGTCAGCTTGCCGCGAGCTGGGTAGCCGTGAGCGTGAGTTTGCGCCAAGCAGACCTGTTCTGCGCCTTCCTCCAAGCCGCGTTCAGCCCCATGTTGAGGGGCTTTAGGTCCCCCTCCACAGTGCCAGTCCAGGTAAACTTAGTGGTGTCACAATTTAATATATATTAAATTTCAATTTTTTTGCAAAAACCACTGTCAGCTAAATTTGAACCACATCAACAAACATCAACTGATATCAAATAATAAATCATTTGAAACTTTATTCTAGTCGACAACAAAAACGCGAATATTATTTAAGAAAATCCACCTCAACTTGTAGAGTTGTCGGTTCGCTGCAAGGAAAGAATGCACTCGTCACATTTCTCGCTGTGCCAAAGAAGTCGCCCAATGACTTGGCTCGACTCTGAACCAATCATAAAGCAACAAACCAGGTCAAATTACAGCCAATCATACCCGCCACATCAAATCACAGCGAAAGGAATATCAACATATAAATATAAATAAATAAGGAACGACTTCAAATTTTATTCACAACTTCACATATTCTATTTACGAAGGCAGCAAGGGCAAAAACAAGCAACAATATAAAGCGTTAAATAATTAATCAGTCTTAACTTTATATCGTGTGATTTATCGATATCTTCACACAACAATTAGACTTCATTGCATGTTCAATATTCAAGATTAACTCGTTTTTAAAGTCAAAAAATAATTTTTGCTACCTTTTTTAGACAACAGAGTCAAAACAGCACAGCATTTTTTCATAAACAAATATCCAAGCATAATGACATTATTCTACAACAACACTCAAGTTTGCAGTACTACCTTGACGCTGCACGGTTCGCCAATGTCTCCACGACGCTCGTGATCAAACGCCACCTGGTGTTCCAATCGGTGGCGCTCTACCGGCGACAGCGTGTCGTAGGAGAGCAAGTGGTTGCAGTATATGTCGTAGAGACGACTCGTCTTATCCTGGGTCTGCGACACAGACATAGGCTCATTCATTGCTGCGCCAATTATGTTACGAATCAATTCAAATAATTGAATTTCTCTCTCTCTAGTGCACTCTGAACAACAGGGGGCATCCAACCTCTCCACACTGGCGATCCTCTGCCATTCTATTCATGTTTCCATAGAATTTTTTTTCGGTCATTCATCTATCATTGCTATCCTCTTTCTTTCTGTTATCCTCTTGATGTCAATTGTACTCTCCATTATTTCTCTCATCAATCCCTCTGTTGCTAATTTTGATTGACAACAGCAGTGTACATGCACGCCATAAGGCACTAACATATCAATGACATTGAGACGATATACTCCACACATAAACATTGTCAGATACTGACGTTCTTTGGCAGCTTCAATTTGTTGATGACGCTGATCCAGAGGTCGTCGTTGATGACCTGCTGCAGTCCACCGCACGAATGGATCGCTTCCAGCAGTGCGACAAGGTCTATCTCCACACCACCCACCTACCAACGGCATAAGGTCTATCTCATTTCACCTACCTACAATATAGTAACACAAGCAACGCCCGGCCTGTTGCAATATCGGACAATTCAACGATCAACTTGATTTCATACATCAAACAACAGCATTGTCAGTTAGTTTGGTTATATACGTTCTTATTATTTATTCACTCACCCACATACCATTTAATTTTTCCTATAGTGATCAAATTCTAGTTGTTTTTAAGTATTGAAATACTTGCAAATTCTCACTGTCTTCAATAAATCCAGTAAAACGGAGCGCATACAAGCGCAACTTACCACAGGACTGTGTTCAAACTTCTTGCCGTTTCGTTCTGTCTCGAGATGTTTCGTAATGCAGGCCAGCTTCTCAACACTGGGACTCCATCTGACAGCATTACAACTATCTTCTTTATCTCCATACATCAAAGAGACAAATTGGTGTGCGGCATTTCCAAAGCCGTGTAAATGTTTTATGGGCGATCGTACTATTAAAGACTAGAAGCAAACACTGCAGGCCGGGGTTAAGTCTAGCAGGCGTAGTAAGCCAAACACAACGATTCAATGCAAAGTCTAGGCCTAATATGACGCAAACTGGTAAGCATAGCATCATGTATAAAAATCGACTATGAAGGCGTGGGCCTACAAGGAGCATAAAGGCCGTGCAGTTACGCTACGCTTCTTTTAGAACCAGGCGTTACGGTTAGACTACGAGTGTTTCATCAGTGACGCTACGCATGTTCGATCGGAGACAAACTTAACTCTGTATATTTGAATCAAGAAAGGGTAATACGGAATCAATATTTAAAATAAATCCCAAACCAAGTTTATAATACAAATGTATACATTTAAAAGAGACAAACAAAGAATTGAACAGACTTCTTGTACAGCTTGTGAATGTACTGTGTATGCGGAGTAAAGCGCAGCTGTTGAGACACATTGCACTCCACCTGCGAATAGCACATGTGACTTGAAAACTAACCGCTCTAGAACCTAACAGACCCTGTAAGTTGTATCTGTTGAAACCTGAACCTATACCGAGCCAGAACCTGTTGTCATTCCATAATAATAACATTATATTCAAATCGACCACAACAACTTCAAACCAACTCAATGGAAGCTAATTTTTATATCAGACACGAATCACCTACATTCTGCAGTAGACAGGTTAGTTGCATGGGTCACAAAACAAAAATAACATCACGACTCAATCGGATCGCGAAAAATTAGATCTCATATCAAATTTCAATACATATTATGCGTTAATCTAATTCAGATCTGAGATCGTTGAAATAACTCTCAATTGAAGACCTGAGCATTATACTTATCTACATAGAGGATATATTAACTAATCATAAAAGTCTATAGGATATATTACTTATCAATTTTGACCGAATGAATACTTTGACAATTTAAAAAATATGGGAGCATTAAATAAGTTCAACGAACATATCAAAGAGCATAGTTGCAGCTATAATTAGAAAAAAATATACATAGAAATCCAACACTATTATTATCAGCATTAATTGTTAATAAAAACGGAACATAGCTAACAACCTGCCATCCCTTGGGCGCTACAATTCTACAAATCCCGCAGTGCCGCGCCTCTCTGCTGATGCCTTGGATGTAGGACCACAGATCAGTGAGCTGGTCCGCGGATGGGTGGAAGGTTGGAATCTCAACGTCACAGTTCTCAATATCGCCTTCTTCAATTGTAATAACTGTGACACATGATATCGATTTTGGAATTTATCATGCGTGAATTACACAAACGAAATGCAGATTATGATGTAAAAAATGCTATTTATAGCATATTTCTGTTTGTTTTGTCAAATTTCGTTATTTATGTTGTACTTTATTTATAGACGCGCTCTCAATATGAACGGTACGCATCCCGATGTCAAATTTCAAATCAAGTATTTAACAATATACTGCAAACAAGAATAATTCAAACGAATTCTGTATACATTCTAAAAAAATTAAACATATTGTAAGCAAAACACTGGTACACAATAGTGCACAAAACAATAATCTTGTGCAAGCCTAAACGATGAACAAGATATATAACCCAAACCAAACAACAAAGGAGTGTAATAAGAATTCTATAAGTACAGCACCGGCACAGTAATTACAAAAATTTAGATAAAAAAAATTGCAACTAGTATTGTTTTGAAACAAAGTAACAACTTAGATAAATAAATACCTGAATTGTTACTATTGGGAGCAGCATTCTTGACGCTGGTTTGTTCACTTTGAGGCCGTAAGCTAAGCGGTGTCTTGTAATTCCAATTTCCGTCAGACCCGTTGCCATTTCTGTAATTTGACACCTTTTTTAGTCCGTCGCTTTCCACGGTTGTTATCGACGCGAGAGAAAAGGATGCAGCAATTAAATCTTCATCAGAATCAATAGAGATTTCCACCACCTCATCCTCACTTGGACTAATGCCATGTTTCTGACTGTTTGATATTCCCACAGCGGGCAACGATTCATTGCGTTTCAAAGACTTAAACCTTGTAGCCACTGTTTCATTACTGTTAGAACTCTTTGGATTTAGCTCACTTTCTGCATTCTTTTTCAGCATCTTAGGAACATGCCTTTGATCATCACGCGAATGCTTTCTTTTAGGCTGATCCTTGCGACGACGCATTGGAGAAAATTCCTTCTTTGACGGCGAACAAGGAAGACTTGTACCGTTTGCTCGTAAAAGTCGCGCGTTCACACCTTTTTTTCTCGGCGTGGACACCGACGACGTAGCGACACACAAATCCACACCTTTTTCTTTCTGCAAATCATTCTCGGTGGGACCACTTTCCAACGCGTTGTAAGTGTGTAGAACAGCCAAGCCTCTCTGCAGCGCTATCATCGACTGTTCTTTTATCACAGAAGTCGTGACTGCCTTTGTGGATTCGCGCAGGCGACTTTTTAGCGAATCTCCGTGGTTCTTCTTCTTCTTCTTCGTTTTTGTCAACTCGCTCAAATACAGAGGATCGGATACTTTTGTTGTCAACTGCTCTGCGAAGGCGCGTTTCAGTTTCAACGGTCTTCCGCGTTTGGGTTGTTTTTCATTTACCGTTTTGTCGCGCAAACTCTTACGATGTTGAGCCAAGTTGCGATCAAATGACTCAGGCACATTCGAGAGCAAATGGTTTAATTGACGGTCGGTGAAAGATCTTTTTATGACTTTGGATTTCTTAATATACACATCTTCGTTTCCGATTCTATTCAAATGCCGGTTCGCACTATTTTCAATCGCATTTGTTTCCTGGTTTCCATCGGAGTCGGAATCCACTCCGATCAAAATGGATCTCATTCCCATCGAAGCCGATTTCCGACTGCCACCAGAAGCGCCTGCCATTGAACTTGATTTGCAAACATCGTCTGAACCAGTCAGGGGATGATTCAAGGAAGAAGGGGAAGAGAGAGAATGCGAGAGACGTCGCGGATTTCCGCTGGAAAGTGCAGATGACGAGGTCGTCAAGAAGTTTTGAGATTTTTCTGCCGACGTTTTATCGTTGGATTTCTTCCGATTGAGGACTTCAGTACGGGTTTCGTTTTTTCGAGGCGCTTTGATGGGCTGCGGGCAAACAAACAAGATACAAATGATGACTGCCCACACAAACTGTATTTGAATCACTGTCATTTAATAATTAAGTCTTCACGCTCGGGAAAACTCAATAAAATTTTAAAAGATATACAATAATGGCAGAAAATAGATATAATATCATTTCAACGGGTTGACACATCAACGCCTTTTAAAAATCATCATACAGAACACGAGTTCGTCGATTTACAAAATCTACAAATAATTTACAAAATTAATAATGAATCACTTCGTCGGTGGCAGAACTAGTTATAAAAGTGCATTGCAATCACTTTTATGATTATACACTATAGGCTTACAATTCAAGTAAAACAATAAAAAGAGAAATTAATATCATTTGACATAAACCATTACGACTGACTGCAAACGAAGAAATAAACGCTCATTGAAAATTGTGAACAAAGCCGCATTTACCATTGATTATTATTACTCAACCATAATACTAGCGAAGATTTTTACTTGTGAGAAAACCGAGGTTAATGACCATCAAAGAATTACGCATCTTACATGAGAATGGTCATGAAAAAGCTATAGCAATTACATAACTAACACAGTCACACTAAGAGTGAACACTGCAACAAAGGGTTGCGTTACTGCAAAGCGATAACAAGACACATCATGACTGACCTCAATGCACACACGCACTGATACAGTGATATAAGCCATGCACTATATTCCAATGAAGCCAAAGCAGATATTTTTATCCTTAAGAGTAAGCTATAGAGTACGACATAAAGCAAATACCATCAAACCATCAATATATCTTAAAACACTATATTTTCAAACGACACAATCCAACAATTACCGAAGCAATTCCCCAAACAAAGCCAAGATTAAGAACAACTTAAGCGTAACCGAAAAAAACAATATTCAAAGAAGCATTTGAAATAAAAAAGAACTGCATCAACTAAGCGTCGAAAACAAAAAGCCTCAATGAAGAAAAATGCTATTTTAGGATACGTTTTAAAGCATTTGTACTGAACACAAAACTGCTTTATGGTTGCTGTGTTACTGCTTTATTATGCAACCGCTCTCCGGACTGCGATTGCATAATAAATCTCATATCTTATTATCTTATCCTACTTACATATCAATTGATAATACAATTTTGGATAAATGCTTGGCACAATCCTGATGGATCAAACATGTTAGAAAATGAAGCGACTTAACCTAAAGGCCTTAATCCTAGACTGCAGCAGAAGCCTCCATGCAACACGGCGCAGCCATCCCTCGCGAAGCACCTGGTACGGCACAGCCGACATGATGGCCGGCAGCAGCAGCGGTCTCAGCGCACTGGTCCTGTCCGCACCCCAGCGCGAATACACGTCGTGACCGCTCTCCGGGCAGCGACTCGAGCATTCCGCCCGCCCGGAGTATCCGGAAATCGATTCCGATGGCAGGGAACTGTGCGAGAACATTGAAGCGGCAAGGGATGATGTCGAACGAAGCGAGAGGGAAAAGTCGGAAATCGGAGACAGTCCAAATGCCGAATGAAGTTGCGAGGTGATGGAAATCAATTCAGATGGAGGAGGATAAAAAGGTTTGAAAAGCTGAGACGGTGGTGGTGATGGATGCTGATGCTGAGGTGTAAAAAGCTGAGATGGTGGTGTTGGTGGTGGATGCTGAGCCGGTGGAGGATTAAAAGGTGTGAAAAGCTTGAAATCTTTCGATGCGGGATAGATCGAAGTCTCACAACTCTGCAGCTGAGAGCAGTTTGTTGCAGTGCCGCCACTAGACAGCTGCCCAGCAGATCGATTGCGATTCTTCCCTCCAGGTTCTACACCATTATGCTCTAGAATCTTCCTTTCATCAGTCGTCGGATTGGTTAATTTCAAAATCCAACGTTCAGGCCACTGCTCCATGGTCTCACCTGCCGTGGATTCTTGAGATTGAGAGTTCTGCTGCTGCTGCAGCTGAAGCCCCAACAGCTGCTGCTTCAAAATCTGCTCCTCCATTTTCAAAATCAGCAGCTGAGCAGCACTCGTCAGCAAGCCGCTCAAAAAATCTACGGCACTACTTGATGACAAAGAGAAATAACTTCCAGACGGACTCGATGTGACAACCAAATCGTTTGTTGAGGGACACCATACAAAATTTGAATTTACAGGCGGCCAACTTACACCACTATTTGCGCGACACGCCAGGGCATCGAACTCTGTCACACATCCATGTCCTGAAGAACAACTGTACTGAGAAAGGGTCGTTGGTAAACTACACCCCGCATCCGTCTTCATGTCCATGTCCACAAAACAATCCCTCAGTTCGACACTTGCATCAATCATCAGAATGCCGTCGGAATCCGTCGCACTGGAATAAAACCTTTCCAGTGAATCGGCGTTGGAAGTCGCACAGGTTTTGTCAAAACCCCAATCAAAGGTGGCGTCAGTGTGTGACTCGCTAAACAAAGCAGACGACTGTGTCTTTGACGTCGTTTGAATTTTCTTACTTAGAGATGACCAAGATGTGGGAAAGTCATTACAAAAACCTTCCATGGTCGGATATTCATAATAAGAATCCACTTCATCGAAATCGGACCAATACATCTTAGACTGAATATCGCTCCTCAACGGTTTACAACCGTTTGATGTATTTGGTGATTGATTCGTAGGTGTTACTTGCAACACTTCAGACGGGTCAATCTCAAATACTGAACTATTTATCGGCACACACCTTTTTTTAGCATTCCCATCAGACGATTGTCGTTTCTTTGCTATTTTCTTGTACCGTTTTCTTACAGACGAGACAAAGCCGGAATAAAATGGGTTTGGTTTCGATATGATATTTTTTTGACGAATTTGCTTTCTGGACAATGTTGATCGAGCTCTGGCAAACAAACTGTGGCATTTCCTTGGTGCAGCTTTAACGAAACGTGAATCAAAGGACTTCAGTTTCCTCAGATTCAGTCTCCGAGATGCGTTCGCTGTATTACGCGATCCGGCTGGACAAGAGTATCTTGATTCAAAGAAGGATGGGAAGGGCTGATTGAACCGATCGACGGGCTCTTCTCTAAGGGTGGGCAATGTTTCAAGTGGATCATCAAACATGCACTGTGAGAACAGAGATCGTGAAAAATCAAGTCGATATAGTTTTACTTTTATTCTGCTCTGAAATTAGTATTGGTGTTAAATAGTATTATATGTTGTTATATCAGTATTACTGTCAGTAATACTGTTTTCAAAGTTACATTTTTCTGTTCACAAGTTACACAATTAAATCCCTGCCGCAAACTGCAGTAGTACTACACACCCAATAACACTGTCACACTCACGCATACAAAAATATTATTAAATGCAGTGCTAAAACCATAAATAGTGTTGGTAAAAAGATAAAGGGTAACATTTCAGCCGGAAGCCAAACATTTTACCAACTGCACAAGTTTTAGTAATCGACAGAAAGACACTACTTTCGACAGAGATATATTCATAAGTGGCCAATCGAAACGCTTAGACTGCACTGCGCGCACTATTGCATAATTATAGCTCATGAAATAAAACAATTAGATAAAATAATTATTCGATTGACAATTATTAACAACTCATATAATTAAATACAACAAGTGACAAAAATTAGCCCTAGAACGCCTCAAAACAAATAGTACTTCACTAAGATAATAAATATTCAGTTAAAGCCAATGAGATTGGCTTTAATCCTACCGTTCCAATGCGGATACGCTGATAAAAATAAATATTAAATAAATCGACGAATTTCAGAAAATAGAATATCAAGAGAGAAGAAGCAGACACTGTAAGACAAGCACACAAAGGCACACAAGCGAACAAACATACAGGCACACAAGTAGACGAACAGACAGACACGAAAGAACCATACGCAAACAAGCTCAATTAAGATATACAAGACGTTTAAATGATCAAATGTCTAGTTTGGAAGCCAAAATAAATAAAATGAAATGAAATGAAGAATTCTAATGGTCATTTATCCTCTATGGGTTCATAGAATCCTAAAATCTAGTAAGAACATGTCAGGAAGAAATAAAACCATATGACCGCAAAGATAAGCCAAGCGTCTGCACTGTGCAAATAAACTTAAAGGCCCAAAAAATATCACAGCTAAATCATCATTTTAAAATGCAATTCCTACATCTTAAAAAAATCCACCCTAAGCTGCAAATTTACCATATACAAAATTTAAAATAAACCTTAATATTGGCTACCAAGTTTGAATCTATAAAGTATCAAACTGTACGATCGTGGCAAAAAGCTGAATGTCTCTTTCCTTCAACCTGTGATCAAAGTGATCTTGTAGTTTCTTATATTTACAGTTTGAACACTCTGTATCGTAGTTCAAAAACTTCTCAACACTTCAGTTCAACCCTCAAGTAGGCAAGAACATGCGACAAGAAATATCGTAGACAGCCTCAAAAAGGAAAACACAATGTGAGCGAGTTACAAATTTTCTCTCTCAACAACTTACAATTATCTAGCAGGGAAATGTCCTCGACGACGCCTTCGAATATCAAAACACACTTAAAACTGATATTATTATATTTTAGAATACCTCATCCGTACTACAGACACGACAATCCATCAAAAGATCTACTTCGAAGTAGAACAAAATGCCAATCATCGATTAGCCTAAAACAAACAGCAGATGTTACTGACCAAAGGCTTGTCGTCCAGATCTCTGCTTAATTGCTCAGTCCAAGCCGACGGCTGAGCTCCCCCAGCCTCCCCCACCACCTCTCCTCCGCCTGGGGACTGTTCGGTGAGCGGTGTGCCCGGACTGGACCCCCTTGGCCCCCCCTCTCCCCCGCAGAACCCCCCCGCTACGCCGAAGAAAGTTTTCAGGCTGGCCGCAGTGGCGGAGCGGAAGAAATCAGCAGTAGACTGGGTGGAATCGGCGTACTGGAGGTACTCCAGGCGCGGCGGAAGGAGATGCGAGCCTTCGGCGCATGGAAGAATAATACAGGAATCCAATAAATCTGTTCGTTGTAATCGATATGACTAATGAATTGGTGAATACAGTGGATTGGGCACGCATCACTTATGGATCTGCCTAAAATCTTGCATCACTTCAATAATTGTTGTTCTTTAAACGAATAATTTACATACTTTTAGTCTATCAAAATCGAGTAGAATGACAGTAATAATAGTAATAACGGAGCATTTTTTGTAATAAATAAAAATATATACTAATATATCCAATCCAAAGATCTATGTAGATCTGAGATCTGAGATATCAACATCCATAATTATACCCTGGACATCATTCATCTCCAAGTAGCTCGTACCTCTGAATGTGAGAAATGTGATGAAGTCGTCTGTGCTCGGCAGGCCGGCGAGGCCGTGAGAGGGGCCGGGGAGCCAGGAGTCGGCCTTGGGGCCAGCCCCACAGCGAGAGTGGCCCTCAGGGCTGGTGCTCAGAGAATTATCGATGTTTTGAGCAAACTTGCGTTGTGCGCGCGCCTGACACTTTCTGTAGCAAAACGACGCAAGTTAAAAAGATGTGAAAAACCTGTAAAAACAGCGTGGGTTAAAAAGGTATAAAAATCTGAAACAATTACCTGGATTTAGAAGGGTGTGTAGAAAGATTCACAAAAAAGAGAGCATGTACTGGTGCAAAAAGTTTTTCTGAACGAATGATGTTTGATTTATTAAATAAATAATTATAAAATTATAGAGATACCATAATTGTACAAATTATAATTAAATTGTATCTGCATCATTTTATAATTATTTACATCTGAAACCAGACCTAACATACGATAAATTCCAATCTGAAAAAAATGACGCGACAAAGTTAAAACAAATAATAATATAATTTATAGCGAACCGGTCTCCTGATTGGGCGATGGATGCTGAGTCGTAGACGACATCCAGCGAATCGGGCGTATAGCAGCGCAAACTGTCGCCATCTGTCAACCAATCCACAGCGCTTCTTCAAATTTCGAAATCTGAACCTAAACGCTGGCGAGGCTCAAGTTTTATGCAAAGACGTATAATTCTCGACCAAATCAACACAATGTTCCAAAATAGAGTGAATATGATCAAAACATAAATTTGATTAAACTTAGAATGATTATCACACATGCTACGATTTCAAAAGATATAAAATGGAACGTCAGTTTATGATACGCAAACTTGTCATAAAGAATGACCGGACAGGACAATGAACGAAATAAAAACTCTATCTGTAGACTGCAAACACGCAAGCGGCTAAATAGCGTCACAGTTTCATTGACCTCATTTCGCCGCTTGTATTTTTTCCAGTGCGTGCACGAAATCACAGTTTCGTGCATACGTTGAATTAGTCCCTTAGCACGTTAATAATAATTTGCATATCAGGTATCAGCTCAATATAATGCACAACGTTTCAAATGAGCAAACACGTACCTCCATCGGCAGACTGGGGTGCGGATGTATGGTCGGTGTCCCCTGTGGAGTGTCTCCTAGCGTGCAGGGAGGCCGTCAGCGCTCGCTGCAGGTCTGCCTCCTCCTTCCAGTGAAGGCCCACTGACGCCGGCTGCAAGCAAAATAAACCAAACAATTTCTTGAGAATAATACGAAAGAGTATTTGGAGAATTTAATTGAACTGAGTCAGCCCATTGGGCTATTGTAATCTTAACACTGTCAAATTTCTGTCTGAAACGAGACTATGAAGCAAAATTGCAGACAACTTACTGTTCTCTGCCATTAAAAGATTAGAAAAATAAGGAATTAAAAGGTCTCTCACGTTAAGCTCCTGGTCAATCACATTAAACTGAAAACAACTTAATTCAAGCCCATCAAAAAGCTTCAGAACCAAATCTGGTAGAACATATGATTCAGCCAATAGCCATCACCTGACTTAATGTCTTAGAGAGGGCAATCTGAGCGCATACATTTTCAAAACTATCTGCCATTTTTTCTCATAGGATGTCCCATAGGATTCTGTATGCCTGTGCTAGCTCTCAACCAGTCAGCCTAGCTCTCAAGCAATCCTGCACTGAAGCTGGGCTGACAACAGTACAGGCGTTTGCAGAAAAACATCCGCAAACCATCAACAACCATCAACAAATTACAATACGCACCCTGCTTGTCGGGACCCCTGCTGAAGATCTCTTCGGTCGATTTTCCTGTCGCGATTTGGACGCAGACGCCGCAGTTGCAAAACAACCGAGACTCTTGGGCTTTCGTCCTCGTTTAACCGGCTGGTTCATCTCACACCCCAACCCTATTCCTCCCTCACCAATGTTGCCGCTTCGCTTGCGATCAACGCTTTGAGCGGATCTATTGCTTGCTTCGTCGTCGTTGAAACTTTGATCCGATTGGTCGTTGCCGCACCAATAAGCGGCGTCCATGCAATCACGATTGGAGTCTGTGTTTCGTTTAGAACCACGCTTGACTAATGTTGAATTTTTTTCTGTTTCCCTGCGAACGCAATCGGAGTCATGTCGTTTGCTGCGACCGTGTTCTTGAACTAGGATATCGGAACAACCATCGCCTTGATGCCCGCCGTCCATCTGATTTGATTTCTTGATCTTCTTCAGGCCTTGTTGGTCCCTTTTCTCTGCATTTTCCTCTGAACAATTTACCTTTGTTTCATCGTTAGAACTCCAGGTATTCTCACAGGCCCGATCTCTATCGGAACTTGATTTAGAGGTATCTACTGGAGGATGTTTTCCAATACAGTTTCTCTCAACGCTGCCATCATTTCTAGCACTAGCTGGATTCTTTTGACCCATGGTTGTCTCACTGTTATCTCCTCCATTCAAAACGTTTCCTTTCTGATACGGACTAATTCTCAACTCGCAGTGCATTCTCATATTCACACTACTATTCTTGCAACAATCAGAAATTTCTTTTGATTTTCTGCTCGAATTATTACTGCAATCTCGCCTCTGATTTAGTTCTTTTGGCAAAAGTCTTGATGCCACTAAATTAGCATTGCCGGCCCCATCAATGACCGATAGCCCAATCTTTGCATCAATATCATACGCGCGGTTTCGCATTGCCGATTCACGATTTAGCGCCTGTTTGGTTGGTGACATCTCGCTGTAATTGTGTCGTCGATCGATGTTCCTCGCACTAAAACGACGTCGTTCCAAGCTCTGGTCTTTTTCTGACTCTGAGCTGCTGCTACGGTCACGCTCCAGTGAGTTTTCACGCTCCGTTGATTCGTCATGCTTTGAAGATTTGCAGCGATCCGGCAAATCGCGACACTCGTTTCCCTGACGTCTTGGTCTGCCCCTCTGTTTGCCTCCCATTTGCTCCCTCTTCGGAATGATGCGTTCTTCATTATCGGAACCGACAGCTTTTCCTTCAAAATCTCTTAACTTTTTTTTATCGAGTCTTTCGTTTTTCATTTTGTCTGAATTTACATTGCTCTTGCTGACACTTCTGATAAGTTCACTTCTTTTCTTCAATTTCAACAATTTTTCTGGGCTCGTCGTTCTGAAACTGACTTTTTCCAGCAATCTGGTGCTATTTTCCGGTTCTTTCTTTTTCTCCAATTTGCTAGTATCTGTAAATTCAGAAACGATTTTCTTGAGAACGCCAGAATCTTGTTTAGGTTCGCTGCAATGCTTAGAAACGCCGTCCGGTGACTTGGATGGCAGTCTAACCCTCAGCCCATAGTCAGTCGCACCCGTGGATGAATAAAACGAAAGTGGATTCTGAATTTTAACGACCGCGCTTCTGCAGTCAGCGCTGCCGGATTTTGTGCCGAATAGCAACGCGCCGCAAGACATGGCCTGTTTTTTCAAACCATCTCGCCGACAGTCACCTCCACTAGACGTCATCAAATAGCTAGGAATGGGGGATTTTGACAAAGATTTTTCATGTGGCGATTTAATTCTAGGCCGGGGGGAAAGGGCTAGATTCAATCCATCTATACGCTTGGCTGTTGAATCGTCCACAAAGGAGGTTTTCAAGGATCGTGTTGTAATTGTTCTCGCGTTGGATTCAAAATTTTCTGACGTTTTCTCGCCGATGCTTGTACAGCTGCGCGATTTTTCTGGAGATCTGTTGGCGGAGGGGCCTGCTCGGGGGCTTGTACGAGCAGCGGGGAGGCCGGTGGGGGACCGGGCACTGCGCCTGCTGGTCGCCTCTGTATCTTTCATATCTTCGTCCTGAGTAGCTCAGGCCAAATTGGAGACATATTGGTCTGAAACACATCCATTCATTGCAACTATCTTTTAATATAATGCACACGCTAAGATCGAGTTTGCGCACAATAGGCTGACAAAAATATACACAAAAAATGTCGAATATTTTCTTTAAACTAGCTCTATTGCATATAATTAGACTAACTAAAACTAATATAAACTCACTAAGGTCATAGAGGATAATATTCAAGGGTACAAGTAGCAGAGTTATATCATAATAACTACTATATTGTAATTATTATTTTATAACTTCTTTGTTTTCTTAGCATTGCCACAGCAGACACACCGATCAACCTATTTGACGCAATATAAATCACCAAAAAGCGAACAAAAGCTACGAAACTATGGGCGTGGTATTTGTAAATCTTAAACGAGTCAGTTGCAACGAAACTGGCGTCAAATAAAAAAATTAAATCATCCTAACGAAGCCTCGCGCTCCGGCTTTTGTTTTTGTTTGACTCGCCGGCGAAAACTTTTTCGCTCACTGGCAGCAGTGTTATTATTTATTTTTTTGCGATAACAAACGAGGCCTAGGCACAGAAATTGAAGCCTAGAACACGCGTGCATAAACTTTGCAGTTTTGTAGAAAACAGATCTTTAAGGCAAAAACGGAAGTTGATTTGAATTATGGGTAATCACTTTGAATTATTGCGATTGGATGTATGTAGTTCATGACCCTGTCAATCAAGTTGTGGACGGTTGTAATTGATTTGCCCCGCGGTGAAGAGCCCCGCCCCCGCTATCTTCATACGTGCCTCAATATAGAGAATATAGTGACACCCCTTGTGCCTAGGACCTAGAAAACAAAATTGGTTCGTTAAATCGTTGCATCAATTTAATTGATTAGCAATAGAAAAAAAGTGAATGGGCTAATATTTAATAATAAACGTAATTTTTTGCATGTAAAATCTGTAAAGGCTGAGTGGTCGGCCGACACTTGAAAGGGAATTCCGATGTTTTGGAGGATGTCTAGCTTAAAATCTGTTGTCAATTCGTTTCATTAAAATTTAGTCTAGGATGACGCTAAGATTTAAATTACGTTAGGTTTAATAAGTAACTTAAAGATTGTATACGAACAAAATGGAAGACATTAATTGAATGTACAGCGAAGTGCAGCCAGCAGCAGCAGGCCCTGCACTAGGCTTGCAGTGCTAAAGCTTTGGTTACCTCCGGCAGCTAATTCGTGCCTTTACTCCAGAACACATTTTCGTAGCCTGCACTGCCGCCACGCACGATGGAAAGATAAAACAAATTTGGGGTCGTTAGCCCCTCCTTTTTTTAAGGTCGAAGTTTATGAAAACATTTTGTTTATTATTGCATTAAGTGGTCACTGATTGTGCGCCGAAAAATAAAAATGCTCAGGGTGGAGCGCGATGAAACGTTTATGTCAAATTTAAAATAATTCAAATTTTAAGAAAAGAAGTAAAATGGCCTACTCTAATAATATTAATGAATCATATGATCTAGATTGAGCGTCAATATTTTCTATTAATGCTTCAACTAGCTTTTAATTTAGAAATTAGGACCGTCCCCCTATTTTCATTCAAATTTTTGACATTTAGGAAAATTTTGGCATGATGGCTACAAGACAACTTAAACTTCTTCACTCTGCAACTCTGCACTACTGCACTCGACCGTAAAGGATTACACCCAGATAACTATATATGACGACAGATATTATTGAAATAATTTCGATCTCACGTTATCGAATTCCCTAATTCGCCCCCTGTCAGGCAGCCAGCGCAGTCTTCGGGCGCTGCGACGGGGGCCCGCGAGGCTGCAGCTGTGACCCGTCGAACAAACGTGCGATCGGTAACTACAGTCGTTCTGCAGTCGCTGCATTCTGCAGCAGCGGCGTCTGTTCTTTCGCATGCAAACGATCGTTGACAAACCTCGCAGCTATAGCATACAAGCGCTGGTGTTGGAATAATGGGGATTCTCGCGGCTCAGCGCGTTGGCAGGGAATGTTTGCTGTGTGCATAAACCGACGCGGTTGGCTCGAGTGGATTGGAATGAGAAGAGTGGATTTGTCTTTCAAGCCGTAGTCGCGGTAGGTCTATTGACTGCGATTGTTGTGGAATGATCCTCTGAATATTGGTCTATTAGTTTATGTCGTGAGTGAGGTGTGTATATGGCTTGATGGGTTCACCTGTTATCAGAGATGGTGAAGTTATCATTGGTGAAGCTGCCGGAGGTTGACTTTCAATAATAATATTAACTATTTATTGATAGCTTTAATGCTATTAATGATACTTCGTGTCAGGACAGCTGTTATTAATTTTATTTACGAAACTAATTTCAGTGTATTAACTACAGAGCTTTTCAACTTATGGAAGGCATTATAGGAATACAATACATATCCATTAAACAACATAACCAGAGTCTATAATTAACTGGATGGCGATTGTGCATTTGTTTTCAGGGATCAGTCAAAATGATTGCATGCTGCAAATATTGTAAAAATATTACTAATGTTATTTGAAACATTAAAATGCCACAGGCGTAATTGTACACGCGAGTGTTTCATTTGCTCGAACTGTACATAATGCCAAAAAAACTCCATTGTAGTAATAATATGTTCAGTGTAATATTGTCCATAATTATTGTTAACGCTGTGAACGGGGTGTGGTATGATTATTTCAATGAAAATAATTCACTGACAAACCACTGCATTGACTATTGAGCAATGAGCAATGATTGATTTAGAAGGGAGGAAACGTCAACGCTTTGTACCCTATTCAATTTGGGTGAGTGCAATAACTGTGATGAAGTCGCTGGTTCCTGTAGGCTATACAATGCAGGCCTGCCGACCGTGACATTTTATTACACTGGTCATAAAAAATCAAGTTGTTCTTGGGACGTGCATGCGAGGAAGGTAGTGTTGGAGGGGAGGCCGAGTGGGGTAATGTAAGAATTTAATTACAACAGATGTTCTGAGCGTCGAATGCAATATATTGGCTTGCAATATTGGCGACATTACAGCTTTTAATATTAGAGATTGGATGAGACTAATTAAAACAATGAGGAAATTTATACATACTTCACGTCACTAATCACGTCATCCAAAAATGCAACTGGTTTCTGAATATTAGAACCTGCAGTTGGTTAAAACATAAAACCATTGAAGGAATTTGACTAAAGTTTCCCGAAGAAATAAGATCAATAATATTAATAGATTGGTAGTCTTTTAAAAACATATGATTGTTTTTCTTTTTTTTTGATTTATTTCTTCTAATGTTTTTGGTATCGTATTTCTTTAATTGCGCTATAATTATGATTTATTTCATATTCGTAACTCATGCCTACAATTACTGTTTTTTGATTGAATACCAAAGATAAGCAAGTTGATTGATGTCCGATTGAATGATTCTTGACTAATCTGGCAGTGCCTTGCAACTAGACCGGGTTATTTCGTTATGTAGGACTGCGTCCACAGCTATTTAATCCAATCTATTGCACTGATCGATTACCCCCTAATTTTTTTCTTTTGTGTTTGAACATTGCTCATCCAAGCTTAAGCTCACGCAGTGTATGGCTGTGCTATTGTGATATTTGCGAAGCGTGTCAAAAACCTGAATACCCTGTTGATTTTGATTAATGTTGCCGCGACAAGCAATGAGGCCACCGGTATCTGGCCCAGCCTGCGTGTACAGCAGAATTTCAAATTAATTGGAGCCGAAAAATAATATTTGCATCTCGAGTTCCTGTTGGGTTACATTCGGTTCGATCAGACTTAATTAAGTTGTCTTTAAGATTTCAGCTAGGCATCGAAGCAAGCTATTTGCCTTGAGCATATACTTGAGCAGCCTAAATACCTAAACTATATACCCAGACTCCGGCCTAAATACACTGATTTGAACTTACGTAAAGTAAATCGTTCAGTGTCAAGCCTAAATCTAGCTGTCTTGTCTTTTAGAGATCAGTGTTGTCAAATTTATGACTTCTACTTTAAAATATACATTAGTGGAGTCCCTTCCTCGCGCGTGTCCCTGGCTCGCATAACTTTTAAATTTGAGCCCCCGTCGCTTAGCGGCTGCCCCCCCAATGCTGAAACCAGTCTTTGCCACTGTATGCATCCAGTGCATGCGACCGTGTTTTCAGCCATTTCATTCGTGAGGCTGCAGCACGGTGCATGCGCGAGACTGCTGGCTGGCTGGCTGGCTGGCTGCTGTGACAATCATGGACGTGTGTACATGTATGTGCACGTGCGCGCCATATCAATTATCGGCAATCAATGGGAGATGAGTGATTTTTATACGTTCTCTTCGTAGGCAGTGGCGGCGTCAGAGGATACCCCAGCAAGTCGGGGAGCAAAGAATAGATTTGCAGCCCAGAGCTCCCTGGGCGAGTCGTAAAGTCGGGGAACAAAGAATGGACTTGCAGCCCTGAGCTCCCCGGGCGAGTCGTAAAAGGCGACTTCAGCAGGGGGCGCGGTTCTGTGGCGGCCCTCTTACACAGAACCAGACGCGGTCCTTAAATTACAAAAAATTACAGCCCCATGGCTTTAGACATAAGTTGCCGATAAAACTAGTACATTATCGCAGAATATTGAATGAGTTTGTTATTGCGCAAGAATGGGCGCACAATGCTGCACAATATTGATCAGCTCCAACAGTCACTCGTTGGGGCTGTAAACGTCTAAAATATGTAAAACATGAATAATATTCATCAAAAAGGCAATTAGGTTTTTAGTTAATTAAACAGAGTCTCATTATTGCGCAATAATTATGGTATGCAGGCGTGCATTATGATTAGGCACGTGGCTCTTGCCTATTGAAGAGCACTGATCAGACCAGTAATAGAACCCGTTCGACCTGTTGAAATAATAATAATAATAATAGCGGGTTTATAGTCCGTTTCGGCGTCCGGGGACGTCATCGGGGACCTCGAAAGTTATTGTCATTGGTTTTGCTGCATTATAGTGAAGAAAAATTATGAAAAATGCTTCAAAATAACGCCATGCCAAACAGACTCGTCGAGGCTCGCTGCGTGTCGAGGAGGCTGGAGTGGATGCTTTACTAAGCGAAGTTGCAAAGTCGCAGTCGCAAAGCCGTAAAGTTAATTTAAACTAAAATATCCGGCTAGTGGTTGAGTAGTAATGAGCCAGCCATACCCAACGTGCTAACTATTTAACCATCTAGTATAGGCTAGATACTATCTAATAGTTTTACTATCCGAAATTATGGCTTAAATGTAACAGGTGACTAAAGAGGGGGGAGCAGTCTGTGCGTGGCCCTCCGCACAAAGCGGACTGGAATCATATTTGTTGCGAACGCACCGTCTTTAAACTCCAAAATCACCGAGCTATTATTTACATTATTATTATTGTTCCAAGTATTCGTTACAAAGCTTTCCCTACAATAAATAAAGGTGTGCATGTTTCTGTGTGTTGCTGTTGGGATAGCTTACATCAGCGTCGCGGTAACGTTAACCATGTTTGTTTGTTTTGGCGCGGTTACTTTTGAGCTCGATCAGTGTAAGCTGTTATGTAGAATTATCCAGAGAATGAAAATATGCCTAACGTCAACGAGCTACACCACAATATCGGTTCTATATCATTGAGCTGGAGTCTCTGTTGTTAAGCTTCGCTACATTTGCACTGTTAATATCTGTGTACATGGATGAAAAGCATTCAGATTAGTGTAGCCTAGCTGTCTTGATTCTATAGTTGATCAACCTTAAGATGTAGAGCTGATATGATATCACATTGCTTAGTGAACAAGTTTTGCTGTATTATTTGTTAACGAATGTGAAAGAACGATGTTTATTACATGCAAAACTAATAATCATAATGGAGCTTTGTCCATTTCATAGTCTGACGATCATAGCGGGAACGCCCTTTGGCGATACAAACTGCGGTGGATGCTTTATAATACAATTTTTTGCAGAATTATCAGATTTAATTATTAACTATCGTAGCATGCTATCATCCAATCGTATTGATTGATAAAAAGTGAAAGGATAATTTTATATTGGCAACTTCTCAACTAACGTTAGCGAATGCGTGGACTCAGACAAGAGAGAGTGTCATCACTTGCAGTGTTCAAAGTTGGCGGGCCCCTGTCTGGTCTTGTTAGAGGGCAATGTTCCACATTATATTGCATAGTCATCGCAATAACAGGCCCGCTTTACCTCACTTTCACACTTGGAGCAGTGGAATTATTTTTGAAATTAGTTTGTTTAATTCCTTCGTTGGCTAAGAAAATAGAAGTGAAATTTTAAATGATGAAATCGTTTAGTGAAATTCTTTTGTGACAAGTTGACATACAGACCTTGGACTGTTAATGGCATATGCATTTACTGCACGCTACACCATTCTTCTTCTTCTTCAATCGGGTGTTTAGGGACGCGCTATGAGTGGCAGTGACTGTTGGCGTCCATATTAGAGTCCACGCTACACCAACCAAGTGTGGCCGACAGTTATAGTGACTGTTCTGACCTGTGTTCTCACTTGACATGACCCTTTTTGCTTAGTCGACCCAACAAAAATGCTCGACCAAAAATCATGTCCTCTACAATCCTATTATTACTTACACCTTGGCTTCCACCAGAGTCCTATTTTCTCTTCCGAAGCGAACGCATGAGTTATAGTTTACATTTTAACAACTTTTTGCCCTTTCCCTGAAATTGCTCCACAATTGCTGGATAAATCGACTGCTCCACGATTGCTGGGTCGGACCCTAAATTGCTGGCAAATCGAGCAATTGCTCGGAAAGTGGGAACGCTAGTACTTAGTGATGGATGTCAGCCACACAATGACCCCATTGGAGCTATTGTATGCCTTGAGAATGAAGGGGGCTTCATTCTCAATAACACCCATATAATTGCTTTTGGCCGCTGACAAACGATACTACTTTTCACGCACCGTGAAAAAGTTTATATTTAAAATACCAACGGTAAACACTAATTTGACACATGTTATTGGCGGTTTACATGATAAATCAATTCTTTTGCTCGCCTGTTTATGTGCTCAAGCGTCACATGTTAAAATAATGCTGAGTCGTCAAAAAAAGGCGAGCAATTGCTTGGGCTTGCAGGTATAGGGGATGCCGCAATGACCGTTTTTGTACCGGTATGAGGTCACGTGAGACGATTGGCTTCTACCGCGCGCAGACTATCAGCAGTCATTTAGTAGACTATTTTAGAGCAATGTCACATCGGTTCATAGTTTGTATTTTGAATCAAACAGTTTCAAGCCTGTTGTGTTGCCTGAAAAAGTAGCATCATGTGTGAGGACGCTTAAAGCAGTCGGCTACTAGCAGGCAACCAGCCTTTGTGTCTCCAGCTTGGTCATGTCGTTTGGGACTGTTGGGGCGAGATTTGTAGTTTAAGGACCGTGTGTGAGCATCGAAGACTATGTTACAATACGGTTGTGTGCAAGAGGGCCGCCACAGAACCGCTCCCCCTTCTTTAGTCGCCATTTACGACTCGCCCGGGGAGCGCGGGGCTGCAAGCCAATTCCTTGTTCCCCAGTTTGCAAAACTAACTTGCACTATGGGGTTAGCAAGTCTTCTTAAAGCAAAATCATCAGACTTTTTCAAAAAGTACAGCTTTGACAAATGTTAAAAAGCAAAAATTCCAAAGTCGAGGAAGTCGATCTCAATTGCCTTAAGGCGGATAGAATCTAAAAAATCATATTCTGACCTTTCTTCATGATTCATTTTTCTTCATTTTCTTCTTTCTTCATTTCTTCAAAATGTTATATTTTTATATAAATATAAAGTTTATATAGTTATATAAATTTATATAGTTATTTAAATGCATTACTAGAGGTCTGGGTTACTTGAGCCATGGGGGGGTTTTAAATTTTTCCTAAACTAGGGTCCGATTTTTTGAGTTCGATGGGTTCAAGTCCTCCTCAATCCTCCTCCCAACATATATATCCTTGCCTCAAAAGGTATTGGCAAGCCATTTATAGAATATCATGCATGCAGAACGGCTGCATAGTGATTGTTGTCTGTGTATAGAATTGACCATTGAGTACTAGATCAAGTCCGCTACACACACCATTATATCACGCGCGATGTTTTCAAGGTTTTCATTTTCAAATATGGATATTGAGTGCGTGGCGTCTAGCCTGTATAAATGCCTGGCGTCCAGCCTAATAGTTCAAAGAGGTTATCAGCAAACTGTCTGCTGGTTATGTTGTATATACGCTTTATAATAGAGTATACACCCCAAGCAACTTATAATTAGTTTTGTTATAATTATGATTTCAGATTTATTGTAATTGTAACTAACTAACTAACCGTTTTTTTGACGTCTATGGTGTTAATGTTCATGTTTTCACACAGGTTAGAAGTTGCGCCCTAATGAGGTCTGCTGGAGCTGAATTTTTACGGCTGGATGCCCTTCCTGACGCGAACCATGTTATAAACAATTATCTGGCAAGGGGTCAGCAGCTAGTGAGACTTGTGTGTTTAACAGTCTTGCCGAAGGGCCTGTAACGCATGGCTTCATAGTTGCCGGCGCGGGGACTTGAACCCAGGTCCTCTGGACTCTCAGTCCTACGCCTTAACCACTACACCACAGCGCCTCACTTTTTAAAATGATTTTGAGTTGAAAGTCAGTTTCATTTTTAAAGGCTTCATGAGCGACAAGAAATTGCATTAAATGTATTGAATTAATGCATAGAGTTTCTTTTAGGTAAAAACTTAGAAATCAGATATTTGCTTGGAATGGCTATGACTAATATATTTTGACCGAGGCATGTGAATGAGGAATAACTGGCAAGTTCTCAAAAAACAGGCGTGCAAAGTTGATTGGCAGCTGCAGAAGTAGGCCTACCGATATGAGGTCTGATAGCAGTTAAATACAGGACCGTTCACTACGCGACCACTCTGACATTCAGATGTAGAAGTTTGATGTCAATGCAATAAAGGTTACTTGTGTGGTCATTGATCCATAGATTTTGAGCTCTAAACAGGGTGTCAACCACACTTGGTGTGTAAAATGGATTGGATGCGATGCTACTTGATGAAAAGTGTCGTGTTATTTTTGTTAACGCTTGAAGCGTGATATAATCAATTCAATTCAATTCAAATTTGGTTCTTAACGGTTGGACGTTGCCACCTCTTTCGGATGACATTGTAATCATCCTTGAAATTTTATTTATTATTCTATCCCAATCCCCCGATCCGCTTCTTTTTTGTTTAAATTTCGGGCAAATTTGTGTGGGCTACGAAAGGTCAGAGAACCCTTTGTACGCAATATTCTTTTTTACTGTATATTTGAAATGATACGCATCCAATCCAGCTCACTCGTTTCGTTCTGTGCTAGTGAACGTTTGTCTGAATGATTGGAGCAGGTGAAGAATGCTACTGACTCTATAGCTATTGTAGACTAACGGTGTTCAGTGTGGTCTCATAAACCATCAATTAAGCTTATAATTTTTTTCTTTTTTATTCTTCATTCGAGCTGCTTTCCTGGCCACCGTGAAATTAACGCAACTGTATATCGTATTCTGTTAATTCAAGCGTGCTCAAAGATTCGCATATTATTATATGGGTGATTGGTTCGACGCGGCATAAATTAATTTTTAGATCGGTTTCAACCGAAATTGTAGTAGTTAGGATAAAATTACATCATTGTAATAAGAAACTGCCTCGTGCTGCTAAATCTAAATTTTCACAAGATTCCAAAATTATTGCTAAATTTATGAATTTAGGAAGAGTATAATGAAAGTCGTAAAAAACAATCCTTGTTTAAAAGGAGTTCTAAGTAGATAATGTCATTTAAAAAGGTTTACCTTGTTCTCCTATTATCGAGTCGCTATTAAAATTCTTCTGAAGCCATCATTCCAGCTTGAAGATGGAAGATTTTTTGATCAAGGTCGTGTTTATTGTCAGTGCTGATATATTTAAAGTGGTGTTCGCGATGAGGCGTATAATACCTGTTCCATCTGTTGAACCGAACTGCTACAACAATTACCGCTGGCTGTTGTAAATTTCCAACTTAGTGTATAGTGTTGCAACTCGTACGGAGGAACCCAAGATGGTTTTCTGCTTGCGGCTACTGTTCTCACAAACTGTGCCAGAATACAAGGGCACACATTTTGAGCCAGTATGGCAAGGATCTCGCAGCACTGACTGTTGTGAAAACTGCGCTGTCTCATAGTCATTTTAGCTATTTTTGTATGTGTAAACTGCATTCAGGAAGTCTCGCAGAAGATATGAATGTGGTATAGGCCTAGTATTAATTATTAGGCCTATATTATTGGCGTTATTAGGATTTAGAAAAGGGAAACAATAATTAAAGGTGGTGGTGGTGGTTTTGGGAGTTTAAGGATCGTGTGTATATTAACAAAAAAAACCGATCGCAGTCGAAGGAAAGCTTTCCGCGTTTTAGTCGCCTTTGTGTAACTCACCCGGGGAGCTCTGGGGTGCCGACCTATGTCTTTAAATAAGTAAAAATTCAAGTATTAGTTTATGCGAATATGACTCATGAGTGTGCATATCTTTCAGATTTGTCTTGTTGCAACTGGCAACGGTATTGAACCGTTAGCGTGGCGTGCTTTTAATATTCGCTCACACGCAGGGGATATTTGTCAGTCGATCTTACAGCCGTGTTATGTATCCCGCTTGAATCCTTTGTCATCGGAGCCGGTTCTTTTTTTAGAACGAGGCAGTTCACGGGGGCGAATGTGACTGTTGGCTCGTGCACGGTGGGTCAAAACGCACGTCTCACGCTGCTACACTACGACATCTATAACAAAGGTTTTACAATCTCATGTCTTCAATACAATTTCTACGGTTGATGATTTAAGTATTATCAGGCGCACTATAGGCCTGATGCATGTGATGCTGAAAGTTCCCTCACTCCGAATTCAGTAAGATGTGTAGTACTATATAGTGTGTAAAGCGTGTGCGGTAGCGTTTGTTTTTACTGGCAATATAGATCTTCATATCGCGCAAGATGTGTATACCCAAACTGTGATTGAAGTTTGGTGGTGCACGCCCTCTGGAGTGTGACGTCCACAGGGGTAAAATGTTTTGACCTTTGGACAATCGAACACTTTACCTTTGAGACAACTATTCCATGTTGCAGTGTTTAAGGAAGCGGAACTATGCGAATTGCCTATGTGTAAATTTATGACAACGTGAGTCATAAATTCTTAGGCTCAGTTTTAACAGCAGCCAAGTGAAACGTTAAATTTTTTATGTGTGCAACATTAAACGCATTGTTGGTTCCCATCAATGGGGGCTTCGAGCAAATCCAATGAATAATAGGCCTAGAGGGTAATGTTGACTTATAGCACCATTGCATTTGAAAATATATATCTAGAGCAGAGCCTCTTGATTTACCCTGATCTTTCTCGGTCACGAGTTGGTCCGCTTGCCCAGGGTGACTTGACTGACTGGAGTGCTGCGTTTAGATACCGGTTGATTCTGGTGCATGAATGGCCAATTGTCTATAATTTATGGCGCATTGGGGGGAGCACTTTGGATGATTACCAGAACTTTTGTTATCAGCTGTAGCGCATCTCTTGACCTCGGCCATGCTATTACTGGCGGCGCCACGCATATATATAGGGGCTAGGGGGCTGGCTTGGGGCTTAACCCCCCCCCC
Source organism: Chamaedrilus cognettii (assembly GCA_034695025.1). Lineage (NCBI taxonomy): Eukaryota > Metazoa > Annelida > Clitellata > Enchytraeida > Enchytraeidae > Chamaedrilus > Chamaedrilus cognettii. The sequence continues at coordinate 14,249 of JAQIWG010000053.1, read as the reverse complement.
TCCAAATCTTTGATTTAGTTCCACGAAAAAATGTTTTTAACCAGTCACATGCTTTTTATGAAGAGAAGATAAGATAATTAACAGATCCTCCATAATATTGACTTATTCGCTACTCCAAAATATTGTTCTCTATAACAATGCACACTGTTGTTTGAGGTAGAACTTACAGTGTTATTCATGAAATATACTTTTAATTGATACAATATAATTTATTTTAAATATTTTAGCAATTTGAAATTAAATTCAATGTTATTCAAGTATAGTATTAATGTGAAGATGGTGGCATGTAGGAAGAAAGTTAATTGACTTGATGCGCGTTGTATTTGGTGGGCTTTATTAGGCCACAATATTATTCAATTTATTTTCGCTTTATTTTTAAAAGTTTAAATTGTTTAGCCCCCTTATTTTAATGCGTGTCCGCATTTGTACTGTATCTGCACGAGTGGCTGCCTAGCTAGTTATCAGTGGTGGGCTTGTTATCACATGAGCCTATCTTGACCAGCGCAGGAGCTAGGCTTGCCATTGCTATAATAATACACAATTACAGGCGAAAGGTTATCGTGTGAGTTAGACTATGCCCCGTGTTCGGTAATTTATCAACGAGCGGTATGAAATTATTGCACTGTAGTATTATAATAGCCTGCGGTCTGCCAATATTTATACAAGGATTATAGGATGGTGCCTGCTCAATTTCACTAACGCCTGCTCAATTTTGGGCCCAATTTATGACTGTGAAACTTATTGTATGGGCATTGCTGTTTGAACAGTGATGCTAGCAGACCTAATGAAATATTTATAGATGTTTGACAATTTGCTCGATAATTTGATAGATCGATTAGATTTCTCATGTGTGTAGATAGGCTCATTAGATGTGTCCCAAAAACACAAGTTTTAGCGCAATCGATGGCTGGGGCTACGTTGTATAAAAGAATCTTTAGATAATTGGGTGTAGAACTGTGGTTTAGTCTGAAGTAAAAAGTAGAGTGGTTTGTGCTTTTTGGAAGTTTATGAGGACCGTGTGTATAGTAACGAAGACCATTACAGTGCGGTTCTGTGCAGCGGGCCACGCACAGACAGCTCCCTCTTCTTTAGTTCCCCTCCACGACTCGCCCAGGGAACTCTGAGCTGCAAGTCAATTCTTGTTCCCTGGCTTACAGGAGCCTCGAGGTGTGTAAAAAAGTAGAAAGAAGAACGGCTAAAGTTGCCCAGAAGAAGACTGTGAAGGGCTGAAAGCCTGTTAGTCGATTTTATCTTCCCAGAAATAGCTGCAGCTTAAGAATATGACACTTTCTCACATCGAGCCTTAATGCAGTTTTTTTGCTGCATGTGGTGCAGTGTTCTGTCGCTGGCTGATGCTGTGATGGCTCAAAGCTCGATCAGAGACTGGCTTGGACTCGGGCACAAAGTGCAACCTGGTCTCGCGACCGTTCTTCTTCTCTGCGTCTGTTGTCTGCATGCTGACAACGTTGGAGGTCAGCCGCCCGCAGCCAACGTTGAAGGTCAGGCCACAGAGACTTACTCTCTTCATTCTACATCTAGATAGATACTAAGAAGTTTAATTGTCCAAGAAATAGCGTATAGGCCCAGTTGTTCAATAGGGAGTTATTTAGTTTTAAATGATCAAAGAACAAAAATGACGTCACGACCCAATCAGATCGCGCAAATTCGATCCAGGATTGTTTGAATAACGCGCCGATATTGGGCAGTTATTCAAATAATCCTGGATCATTCAACTATGGTTCGAATAACTCTCTGTTGAACAACTGGGCCTCAATAATGCTAATGCTGTATCCGTCTGTTATAATATTCATGCATGTAGGAGGGGTAATTAATATTTGCGTGTTGTATGATATTTTTTATCATTTTATATGCTGCGTTGCTGTTTATATATAATGTACGTTATAAATAAAATAGTTTATGTAATATGCCTTTCATTAAAAAAATAAAATTATATATATATATAATTGCATGACTGTTTATTGAATGGTAGTAGTATATAGTTCATATTTACTACGGTTTCATTGGATTAATTGTGATTTTTTGTGATAAAATGGGTGTCCGCACAATTTATTGTTTTTTATTTGGCAAGGGTTTATGCCTCGTTTACGGATGTGTGTGTAACTGTGTATTGCGAAGAGAGCTCCAGTCTGGTTCAGTGCCTCGGGGCTAAGCAAAGAACCGCTTCCCCTTCTTTTGTTGCCTTTTACAACTTGCCCTGAAAGCTCTGGGTTGCAAGTCAATTTCTTGTTCCCCGGCTTGCTAGCCGTATAGCACACTGTTTACACAATTTCATTATTCTTATACTATTGAAGAGTGTTGTGAGATGATATATTTTTATCTTGTTTCTTCAGTCGTCCAAGTCGCTCCTCCACAGCCTCCGCAGCAACGATTTCCTGATTCTCTCTTTCAACGGAAAGCATTCAACGACTCTTCAAGAAACGAAATTCGCCGTCGCCATGATCCAGTAATAACCAAACTTAACCCAAAACTCCATCCGCCGCGATTACAAAACGATTCGCCAGAGGGCCTGTCATCCGATCGACGCAGTGGAGAGCTCGAGGGCCCACCTTCCGTACGGCGCAACCCTAATCGTAAACCACCGACCCCTCCTTCGCTTCAATTTAACCCGGACCAGCCCCAAGCTCCTGCGCCTAACCCTAAATGGGCCCCATGGCTGGATCCGGTCCAAACACGCCGGCCTTTTGGGGGGGCTGAACCCCCGGCTGCTCCAGGGGGTGTCCAGGGTCATGAGCTAGGGGCCTGGGGCCCGGGGGCCCCGGGACATGATCCAGGGTTGGTCTGGGGCCCGGCGGCTCCGAGACAAATAACGCAGAGAGCACGAACAAGCACCAGTCCGGGAACGACGGAAAAACCTGCGACGGCGAATCCAAAAGTCGACGAGTCTGCGAAGACTGGGATTCGCTGGTTCGACGACTCTCAGTATTTTGGACTGAAGGTTAGTGGCCGATATGGTATATTTACTACTTTAATATTCTTAGATTTTCATTTGGATTATATTTTTGAATTGCTGCAAACTAAATGCCAAATTGAAACTAAATGAAGTTAGACAAATTTTTTTCATTTAATTATGATTGATTGAGCTTAAAAGAAATATAGTAATAGATCTAACTCAAGTATTCACAAAATTTCGTCGCTAGATGGTGAGTTTTTAAGCTAGACTCAATTTTTGCTATGAAAAATAAAAATATCGTCAGACATCCTGCACTTAAATGCTATACATGACATCACTTTTTGTAGCTATAATGAGCCTTTTATCTCCCTTGTAAACCTACATTATTGAAAATTTATAGTGTACAGGGAACGGTGATGACAGTGGTAAGAGCAGGACAAAAAATTAGAGTTGTCAATTAACCCAGTGAGTGGAATGTTTTTTCCAAATCCTGTAAATAAGTTCATTTTTTATTTTTGAATGCGAATACTCATGACGATCATCGTCGTTGTATAAAATAATAGTTGATTGTACATAAGAATATTCTTATTGCTACCAGTTTTTATCATGGGACCTACCTAATTCATAGTTTTTCAAATTTGATTAATTATCAGCTGCTGTATGTTTATTTTCTATGCGTATCTTTAGTTAATTGGTCGTAGTTAAAATTGTAGTTGCATTGGTAGTAGTGAAGCTGTTTGATTAGAGTATTTGATTGAGACGTGCTGCTTTATTGTATATTGGTTGATGTGGCAGGCCTCGGCGGACATGCGCTTCAAGATTCGTCACGCGCCCATCGTGGAGCTTGGGTCTCCGTGGCCCATGCCTCAGCACTACAGAACGAGCAATGTCACCTTTCACATCAATCCGTTAGCTTTCAGGTCAGCTGCACAGCCCTGTGCACTGTCAATTTTGACCTAGTAGTGGAACATATATGGATATACAGATAGCTTGATGTTACAATTATTGTTACTCCTCAATATTTTCAGTAATTTTCGTATGATTGAATGATCTTTTTCATATACAAATTTTCTGACGTTTGATTTTTTTTTAGCTTTATAGCCCTGTGTTAACAAAGAGTTAACGGAGATTTATTTGTCTAGTTTCTGCAATTTTCTTTGGTAGGAAATTTGAAAATTTAAGCTGTCAATTGAATTCTAGGATATTAATTTTTGGACGATAGTGGCAAGAAGAGATTGTAGACGTTTCGATTTATTTGCTTGAGAAATGTAATAATTGAGATTAATGAATGGTATACTGTACCTGTTGATATGGAATGAACATTGTACAATTATACATGTATATGTGATCCTAAAAAGTGTCAGTGCACACCTTTATTTGCGGCGCTATCGGTCGCAACTGTAAAAATTACGTGATTGTCAAAAACTGTCGATGCACACCTTTTCTATCTTCAACGATATCAGTCAAAACCGTGACTGATATTGTCCATAACTGATTGGTGTGCATCGACAGTGTGTACTGACACTTCTTTATGCCTGAAAAATAATCAGCATCCTGCGCTTTCTAAGGTTCAACGTTATCGGCCACAACTGCGAACAGCTGGTGGCGAACGTCCGAAGAATTAGGCGCAATATATTCGGCAACCGCCCTCGCGTTGAGCCGGATGAAGCATCGTCCCCCGTCGCTAGGTGGCTGGAGCTGACACACGTCAATATATCGGTGGAAGATCCGTGCACGCCCTACCCATATCTCGACATGGTCGAATCTTGTACGCTGTTTCCACATCCTTTGATATTTCTAGCCCCTTTAGCTTTGGTCGATGTATATTATGCATATATTTTGGGCTAAGCCTATGTTTATTTTTATTGTCTTCTTTTACCAAAGAAGCGCTGCTAGTTGTTTGCCGGATGCTGTTTAATATCCAATTTGTCCAATTGTTTGCAATTCTGTATGAGAGTTTTTAGATTTGATTTGGTAGGTTTGAATGATTTTATTTCGCTGGATCAGTTTCTTATTTGAGACTAATTTTTATAATGATAACGATGTATTTGAACCATATATAACAAATTATATTAATTTTTCATCAATCCATCTTCTTCTTCCTCCCGTGCCAGTTTAAGGACCGTGTGTAGTAACGAAGACTATTATAGTACGAAATTCATGAATCCATTACAAGTAGACATTATTAATTTTTGCTAAGTGTTTGCTTTAAAAAGGTATGTACGCATATTTGGCTGCTTGTTTTTGATGCATTGCATAGCGTTTCATTTTTATCGTCTCACTGAATTGTTTGTTCCGTGTAGATACGCTGGTGGTGACTGAGCGTGGAGCTACCATCGTGAGTCGAGAGGTGTGGGGGGCGCTGAGGGCCATGGAGACCTTCAGCCAGGTCGTCTACCAGCTCCCCAACAGCGAACGGGTAGGTAGTGGTGGTGGCGGGGGCAAATCCTCCCTTCCCCCCCCGCGCCAGCCTATAGGCGCAGCTATCGCAAATGCAAATGTTAGCTAGCCTAGCTCATTGTACAGCATGTGAAGTTCACATTTATCCAATGTAGAATATAATTTAACATATTATCCGTATTCAAATAACTTTGATAAATAACAAATAGCAGAGTAAAATCTGTATTACGAGTACATAGTTGCATGAGATGGGTATGGGATATTTTAAAGGTGCAATTGACTGTCACGATGTTATCAGTATATCAAAGTAGATGAGATTCTGAAATTGGCCAATAGAAAGTCACCATTTGTGATCAGTGCACTTTTGAATTTGTTTTTTCTTTTGCTGTTTCAGTTCTTTGTGAATGAGACGTATATTGAAGACTTTCCGAGATTCAAGCACCGCGGCCTGTTACTGGACACATCGCGACACTTCCTTGACAAGGAAACTCTTCTGGAGAATCTGGTAATAATTTCACACCTTCGCACCTAACAGTCAAGCAAGCGATGTTTTAACACCCGCTTGCATGATATATTTTGCAGTATACATGAAGTTTTATCTTCAGTGTATTTGAGTGTATTATAATACGTTCGTTGAATGTTGTATATATTTTAATTTGGAAAACACTTTTTAAAACCTTCTTTAATTTCAATTTATTTTTTTGTTCTCTATTTGATCTTGATCTTTGTGGCCGACAAGTTTTTTATCTATTTTAGTTTTTATCTATCTATTTTAGATTTTTAGGCTCTATTGTATATTTTTTATGTTTTATGTAATTAAACAGGGTCAGTTGTATATTATTTATGTTTGCATTATTTAACATTGTGTCAGAGTTTATTTCTCATAGGAACATAAAAAATATATTTTATTGTCTATTTTAGGCTAAACTTTACTGGTTGGATTCATCTAAACCAAGCATCTTTCAATAACGTAGAATTATTTTCTGTTGCAGGAGGCTATGGCGCAGAACAAACTGAACGTCTTTCATTGGCACATCGTGGATGATCAATCATTTCCCTTCCAGTCGAAAGTTTTTCCCAATCTAACCTATTTTGTAAGTTTTTGAAGAACCATTTTCTATTATCTGCTGAAATTGTCCACAAGAAGATAAGATTCAGAGCAAAACCTGTTCATTATTTTGACGTCTGTTTTGCATTTAAATCAAGTCAATATCATCATGTAGGATAGCATTATGCTTTGTTGACAAGCCACATTCAATTGCTTTTCCTGTATCTATATTCTTGTATCTAAAAATTTATTTTGTCAACAAATGTCATGTATACTTGTATCTTGTATACTTCTATCTATGATAACCCGCCTTTCTGATCAACCTTTCTGATCAGCGCGGCCTTCCTATTCAATAATGAAAAAAATTTACCGTAATTAATTCTAAATTTTTGTGAGTTTGTGTGATTAGCCGTTTGTTATGAATGTATGTCAGGGCGCCTATGACCCACTGACGCACGTGTACACACAGGACGACATCGCTGAGATCATAGAGGCGGCGCGCCTACTTGGCATCAGGGTCATACCCGAGTTTGACTCCCCGGGTGAGTCGTCTAATGTCATCCTGAATTGTTATCACGAACTTAGGCGTGATTATATTGACTTTGATTGCGTGAAAACACATTTTTGCGTACTGTTTGGGACAGAAGGCGCACAAGCCATAAATTATGTATTTTGTTAATGTTAGTGATTAATTAATTAATTAATTAATGTTAGTTATTTAACCAAGTCACATTGCATGTCAGCGAGGCTAACTTTTGAATATATTCATGGATGCAGCAGCGTCTTTGTTATCCAAGCCTGTCGACGAGATAGATTCGAGCATAATAATGTGAAATTATTAACAAACAAACTTGCTTTTAAGAGTTGTGTCCACGAAGAGGAACTTGTAAAAACTCTAAATTGCGTGTTTACTACCTTTTTTGCAGGACACACGTTTTCGTGGGGCTACGGCCAAAATCACTTGCTTACCCCATGCTACGAAGGCAATCGACCCAATGGATTGTATGGGCCGATCAACCCGCTGCTGAAAAAGAACTATCGGTTTTTGAAGGCTCTTTTTAAGGAAGTGATGTCGGTGTTTAAGGACAAATACTTCCATACCGGTGGCGATGAAGTGCCTTTTGGATGCTGGTAAGCACTTGCTTTTTTCAATTTTAGTGCTTTTCAGACATTATTTCTGCGAGTTATGATACAAATTAAATTTATTCTCCACCGTTTAAATTTAAGAGAATTTTTCAAGTTTTGTTGTTGCTGACGTAGGCTACTTCAATTTCAAAAAAGGTATTGTTTATTTTGTAATTATAAATTAGTTTACATTAATGTTTCTTTGTCATTAATTGCCCTAATTCTAAATTCCCAAAAATAAATTTACTAAAAATGTAGTTTGAGATTAGGCACCATCTTTTGCAACTCAACAATAAGGCACTAACAAAGTTTATGATTTAACAACGCTTTTGATATAGACCAACATTGTTAAATCATGAATGTATAATAAAATGTATTTAGCTGATGCAAACACCTATTTGACAGTTGTTTGGTTATAATGTTCTGCTCAGGCTTTCAAATCCGGCCATTCTGCGGTTTATGAAGAAGAACGACATGCCTGTGATGAGTGATGTGCTTAACATGTACGGAAGAGAGTGAGTTTTAATTGCATAGATTCAATAAACACCTTTATTTACATAAAATTTAGATCTACTATGCATTGTTAAGTTTAATCTCGAGGAAGCTGAGCTTAAAGTTAGTTTTTAAAGTTTATCCAGTCTGAAGAATATACCACAATTCAAAAATTCAGAGATAACCCACCATTTAAAAATATTTTTTTTAACACATGCTGATATTTCATGACCCCCTGCAAACCGGGAAGCAAGGAACTTAGACAAATTTTTAACTTAGGAACTTTAAAAAATTGTAGAAGATATTATCGTTCGCTATTTGAAGTCCGCACCGCCACACGCAAAAAAATAAACCAAATGATGACGTCATGGCGGTCAGCGAATGGATTAAATTTGTTTACTTGTCCATTTGTGCTTAAATTTCAGCTAAAAGTTAGGAATGTTTTGTGAATGGACTCTGATCATTAAACTTCAAACATATGTCATTATTTGCCAGAATAATTTAATTGTGTATGAATCAATCAAAGTTTTGCTTTGTTCCTCATGGAAGACTCTTCAAGATTCTTGACTTGATTGGTGCCGAGCGCGAGCAAGGAATTGGGTCGATGGTCTGGCAGGAAATGTTTGAAGGCAAAGTTGTGGTAAGGAGATTTTGACAGTTGTATTGTTATAAGTGTAAATTAATTGAATATGTTACATAAGTTATGACATGTTACTTGATTAGTGAGCTCATATGCAAGGGTTTGTTGTGCATCGTTGTGAATTTTTGCTGCAAGATTGAAGTGACGAGGCCAGTTGGAGCAAGGATGCCGAGACTGGCAATGGCTTTGCCCGCTCAACAGTGATTGAGAGTCATTTGAAATCTCAGTACATATTTTCTGGAGGGCGGGGGATTGTAGTGTAAAGGTCTTGTAACGAAGACTACTTTGGATTATTACATTCTGTGAAAAAAAATCGGAACAACTCTCTCTTCTTTAGTCATCTTTTACGACTCGCTCGGGGAGCTCTGAGTATGGTATTGTTTACTTGTAGCTGATGAGTATGTACTATGTATTGATTATGAATTTTTTTAAACGTGTTTGTAAATCGGATAAAAACTAATAAAGTACACCCATTCTTTGTATCACGTTTGTTACAGTTGCCGCAGGATACAGTAGTTCAGGTGTGGAGCGGAGACAGTTTTACAATGAATCATATCTCGCGGAAAGGCTACCAGTTTATATTTTCCACTTGCTGGTATCTCGATTACATATCGTATGGAATGGACTGGGACAAATACTACAGGTGTGAGCAGATCAGTAAGTTCAGCCAACTGTCGTCAGTTTTAAATATATTACTTCCTTTAGAAGTTCTTTTACTATTGCTAAACCGTTTGATTGATTGATTGATTGATTGATTGATTGATTGATTGATTGATTGATTGATTGATTGATTGAGTGATTGATTGATTGATTGATTGATTGATTGATTGATATACATGTATAGAATGTTTGCCTAATATTCTGCTAATTTTCTGTAAAAGAGACTAAGGGGTTTCTCATGTATAATATTTAACTTAGCTTACCGTTGGCAGTGAGCATATGCATGTTGTAAGCCAATGTTTAATCTCTTAAGATTGTTTTCTTTTTATTTATCCTTTGCTTTAAATTTATCTTTAAATATATCTCAAATCTCTTTCGAATCTGTTGCAGACATGGATCCTACTGATTATAGAGTCAACGGTACGTCGCTGTTGATTGGGGGGGAGGTCTGCATGTGGCTAGAGTACGCCGACGACGCCGTCATCATGCCTCGCGTCTGGTACGTGGCATTACACACCGTGCTGAATATGAAATATATATTGTTGATTATTCGATCGTCTATTTTACAATATTGTTTTCTCGCATGCTGTCACACCTACAGATCGCTACGTGTGCACGCTGTCGGACAAATGACTGCTTTACGCTCCATTATTAAGGTCGTCTGTCTGCAAAAAAGAACTAAAAGTCGTCCCTAAGGTAACATCGATAAAGAATTTAGACTTTCTTATATTAACAACTATGTTGTGTGTGTGTCTGTGTGCAGGCCGCGCGCCTCTGCTGCCGCCGAGCGACTGTGGAGCAATCGAAACCTCGTCAACATTCACCAGGCGGCGCCTCGCATGGAGGCGCATCGCTGTCGAATGCTCGCGTGCGTACTATTATACACTATGACTTGCTTTTTTGTTTTTTGTCGGTTAGGGGACCGTTGTGTAGCACAAAGACTATATACAGTGCAGTTTTGTGTAAGAGGGCCGCCACAGAACCCGGCTCTCCCCTCTACTAATTCTTTGATCCCCGGCGTGCAGTGGTCGGTATCGATGTAGCCGTAGTGCATGATGTATCAGAATTCGGTATCTTATTTTTAGTTTGCGTTATATGTTTCAGACGCGGCCTAAAAGTGGGTGTCGCGAGTGGACCCGGACACTGCGCGCGACATCGCAGTGACATTCGTGCCTCCAGAACCTGGAGACCTCTGCGGTCCGATCGACAGTCGACCCTCGATGACGATACGGACACCACAGAAAGCAGCGCGACATTGGTATAGCAATAATTTAAAACTCGTTTAATATATACGGCAATTGAGGTCTTCAGTCTAGTGTTCTTGTCCAAATAAAAATATTTGAACTTTTATTAATTTTTTTTGTAATAATGATGGTAGCGGTTCCCCCCTGCAAGCCGGGGAACAAAGAATTGACTTGCAGGTAGCTGCTCGCCCGGCGAGCAGACTTCTGTGACGGCCGTCCTTCCCAGAACCGGACTGTTATAGTCTTCGTTACTCGCACACGGTCCTTGAATTTTTGTAAAAGAAGAAGTCGATCATTGTTTTTTGTGCATGTGGAGCTTAGATGCAGTGAATGTACGTATAAGCCAGAACAATCTACAATCTTGTCTACAATTTTGAATATTTGATAGTTTTGACGTAGGCTACCTTCATCCCTAACATCATTGCAGCACAGTATGAACTTGGTATTGCAGCTAGAAGCACAACTAAAAAACATGAAGCCCTAATTCCTCACTAGGGTGATGATTCCTTCACTTTTGTTGAGGGACATCTGGGTAAAACGTCTTTTTTTCTTTTTTTTCAAGGGATAGGGTTGGGTAAGGATATGGATTAGATTAGGATTAGTTTTAGTTTTGGGATTTAGGTTATGGAGTTGGTGTAGGGTTAAGGTTGAATTTTAAACAAATCCATTTCATTGCATAACTAACAGTGAGTTTAAGTTGGAGTACCATGCACAAATATAATGTATGATTTTCTTCTTTCAGTTACGCTTGCTGTCTCCGGATGAATTTTCTGCCTTCTCTTCGCAATTTGTCATCATCGCGTGCGTCCTCATCATCATCATCATCATTTTCTTAGTCAACCGGTCGCGACATCACAGTCTGCTCAGTGTTGTCGTGTCGCTGACGGGCAGCAGGTCGCGAGGGCTCGGTGGCGCGCTGGTGTTGTTCACGGTGGCGTGGTGTGTATGGACTGCGGCGCCCGTGTGGACGCACGGCTGGGGCGCGGTGGATCCACACCACCGCCCGGACAGCTAGTGCTAGCTGTTTTTGTTTTGTGATATAGGACTTATGTCTGTGTCAGGGCCGGCGTCAGGGCCCCGCGCATCCCCTGGCCGGGGGGAGGCCCACAGGTCCGTCGGCTTGTTTTCACTTATTATGTGTCGTCAACTTTCGGTTTAATTTGGGATAAGTATAAATAAATGTTGCGGGTTGCATTCAATTACGGTTTTGAGATTTGATTTTAAAATTAGGCATAAATGTGTTATGTGAAGACTTAACTATTTTGAACTTAGCCAACATTAACTATAAATTTGCATTTTTAACTCTTGTGTCCGCTGAGCTCCAAGGATGGATGTGTACATGTCGGCTTGTTTTCAATTATTATGTGTCGGTCAACTTTCAGTTTAATTTGGGATTGTTTCGTTAGAAATTATTTTGTCATTGGATCTTGAGAATCTGTAGCCGTGCCTTGCGTGCATAAAGACGCGGTGGTTAACTTCTATTACATTGCGAATTGTTTAGTAATACATTGCATGATGCCCTTGTAGTGCACGTGGAGGATTTATTGCAGATGCTGCTTTTGTAAAAAAAATTATGGCAATTCGCTGTTAAATGTATTTTTCATACCTTTTAAAAACATCTAACTGTAATTTGTAATAGGTTTTTTTATAATAAGGCGTTAAATTTCACTTCTGACTTCCCTAACTTTTCTAAATTGCTGTTAATCCAGAGTTGGCGCAATCGCCGGAATTATCTACAAACAGAAGTGACGTCATGCTAAACATAAACGCTTGACGTCACTTTCTTAGCTGATAATATAACGTTTGCGCCAACGAATAAGTTGCATGCCAATTGGCAATGGTGCATACCAATATTAGATCAGTCAATCGTGTTTTAAAGTTGTAAATTTGTGGATGAATATGCTCCACAGTTTAAAATTAAACGACGGATAATAACCATGAATCCAATTTCGGACCGATTTTTATGCCTCCAAAGATCGTCAGGTATGTTGCTATATTGGTACACCGTTCCATTGCAACAGGTAGAAGTTCGTTGATAAATTATTAAAGCGTTTAATTTTTAAACCCCATTCAAAACTTATTTGCGATTCTTGTGTAGTATGACAACTTGTTAAAATTGACCATTTATATGGTTACCTTGATACTTAAATCTGAAATTTCTAATAGCTCATCCAGTGTCACGGCTATTGTGCCAATTCTGAGAGCGTGATAGGACATGGAATACTGTATATAATTGTATGTGAATCGCTATTTAAAGTTATTTATTTTTTGATGCGGTTTGTTAGATCGAAGCCTTCGCAGTTTGTACGTGAATGTTGGCCAAATAATGATGTATGAACGTAAATCGTTGTTTGATATGTATTGCTGCTCTTGCATCTTTCCATTTTGTTGAGTGTGAACTGCAATGTTAATATTTTGTAATATAGGATATGGATGTATCGTCGTTATAATTTCATCAATTTAGCATCATTCGCGCTTTCCCTTTACCGCAGGTTATATTTAATATAACCTGCTGCACTAGCAGTGAGCATCAAGGGCTCTTTTGACCCCAAGACTGAATCAATGAAATATTAATGTTCTGTTATTCTTATTTATTGGTAGGACATAGTTGATTCAGGGCATAATTATGGCTAAGCAATTCTATTTATATATTCTATAGCTTTGATCAATAATAGTTAAGCAATAGCACGCTTACACAACATTACGGTTTCTTTAAAATAAAATCTGACATATCACCATTTTCTAAAGTTTACCTTGGATACTCGTTACACTGAGCTGTGTGCAAATTATCATAGGAAGTAAATTTATTATGAAAATAGAACATGTATGTAAATTATTTATTGTTCAATTATAAAATCAGAGTACTTGAAACGTAGTTCGATTGTTGATAGTAATTATTGTGCATTATTTTAAGATTTTGTATACTGAATTAGTTCGGTACTGTGTGTAACATATGGATGTAACTGCGTAACTGAAAGGAGTAACTGATAAAAATAATAAATTATTGTAACTTTGGCGGTTGCCCAAAAGTATTTTGCACCGTTTGATGCTCAAAGTTCTGGTGTTCGCCAACGATGGTAAAATAGTTTAACTTCCTCGGGTGTAATCCAACATTTGCAACGTTCTTAACTTTAGATCAAAATTTTTATTGTCATTAATAAGTTATAGTATTTTAGGTTTGTCTTAGTTATGTTTAGTTTTCACATTTCAAGTTTATGTTATTTGCACAGTTGTGTTCACAAATCTGGGCCACAATATTTAAATAATGGGTCAACGACAAAAACAAAAATTATATCTATATTATTCTTATTTTTATCTTATTTAAATGATATAGTCTAATGTTATTGTTGTCGTGGAATTTTTAAAATTTTGACCTCTGAAGACTGCAATCGATATAATATATACTATTCCTTGCCAGAATACTTGAAAAAATTCAATTCAAAATAACACCTCTTTTTACTGACTACTGACTACTCTTATTGACTGACTGCCTACAATAATTAATAAAATCTCTGCATTGAAGGAGTGCCGATCGATGCGTAATTAAAGGATTAACACAGCTTTCTCCACTTGCCTGCACGACTGGAATTTCTCTGAATTAAGCGACGACGCAGATCCGGAGACGCTTAACTGTCGATCGGGTCGAATTTGGGGATAGTACCCCAGCAGCTAGCTGCAGCAGCCCTTGAGCTGCAGCTAGCAGCTGCCAGACGTGCTAACTGACCCAAC
>JAQIWG010000052.1:0-52997 GCA_034695025.1 Chamaedrilus cognettii | reverse complement strand
ATTGGACCGTGACGTCATTTTTGTTCTTTGATCATTTAAAACCAAATAACTCCCTATTGAACAACTGGGCCTAAGAGAAGAAGAGGAGTTAATGAGAACGATGTGTAACAAGAGGAAATTCACGCAAATTTTTAAAGAAAAGGTTCAGGTTGGACACAGGAAAATATTTTTTTGGAAACAGAGTTGTGGATGAGTGGGATCAGCTTCCCGATAGCGTAGTCCAATCAACAAGCGTTAACGCCTTCAAAGGCAAGCTTGATTGCTTCCTGAGTGGAACCAGGGGATTAAAATAAGCAGCAATGTTATTTTTCTCATTTGAGCCGTCAGCGGGGTCGGGGAGAGGGGGCCTCGGGGCGGCGACAAGGTAAACAAGGTAATCGAGGTAAACAAGTGCGGGCGTAGCATAAAAAAAATAACATGTATGTTTCTTGGGAATTTTCGTCGGAAGCCCACGCGCTGTCGTCATGGCTGCATTCGCAAACAAGCACTCCAACATGGCGGCTCTAGTTACTATAATTCGAGCGGCATAAGCGCGTTCTATAAATTTAGTAGGACCTGTTCTGCTCGCTGTGCTCCGTGCTGAGTGCTGACCACAGACTGACACCTTGATGCGTCGTTCTGACATCCCGCTAGCTACTGCAGTGCTGACATTGTAATTAATACAGCGTGCTCACACCGTGTTGATGCTCTATTGACAGCGTGTTGACAACGCTGCGTAAACTACGTGTTGTGATCGACGTCAAGGGCTGACTCGTGGTGACTTGTGCGACCGTGCGCCTGGGTATGGCAGGGAGGCGACGGAGCGGAAGTGGGGGGAGGGGCTTGCGTCACAGTGACGACGAGAGCGCCGATGAAGTGCTTTCTGACGATGGTATGAAGATTTGTCTAAAATACAGATTTTTAACGTTTTTTCTATTCAGTATTAGGCTATAGATGATTTTGTAAAATCGGTTGACGTATACAAAACTCACTGCGAGACGCGTAATTGAACTCTTCCACGCAGGCAACTAGGTCACCCTGGGAACTACATGCGAAAGCACAGGTACGTCCACCTGTTGTCGGTGGTAAGGAACTTATCAGTAGTGAGACTGTCAGATATGAAGTACGAGTTGGACTATTAGATTACGGCTAGAATTTTGTAAGTAGGAAACTGCATATTGCTGCTGCTGAGCACTGTATAGTACTGCATATTACTTCAGACGGGTACTTGTCACACCTCCTGTGCTTGTGGGTGGGGGGAAATTGCGGTTCCCCGCAGCGCTGAACCACTAGCTGATACTTGAGCAGTACTTACACAATATTGGAAATAATTGATGACTATTTGAGACATTGCATGATTGCAATCAATAAATGAGAGCAAGAACTTCTACTTCAGTATATATTTCATTATAATATATTACGATTTTAGATGACAATAGTATTTGGATTATGTAATTGATATATTACCAGTACTTTATAAGATAACTGGGCCTAGTATTTAGATTACTAAGCTTATTATCAGTAGAATCTGTGTGATATTACTATACCATTGATGTATTATATGATTTTAACTTATGATCATTGATTATAATCAGTACATGATCCTTGGAATTTTTGATAACTGCAACTGAACTGGAATTTATGTGTATGATACGAACTGACAATTTTGTTGACGAAGTTAGGTATAGATGGCATAGCTGAGCATGGTTTTAGTTTTAAATTTCATTTATAACAACAATTATTATTACCTTGATCGCCTTCAAAAAGTTAAAAATGTCCAGCACAAGACGTCACTATCATACCACTCCTACTCTTGACAATTTTTTTGGCTCCCTATTCAGCAACGCATCCAATTAAAAATTGCTTTAATTACCTAATTGAAGCAATTTAGTAAATCAATCAAGTAAAACACCTCCCAGTCATCAATCTTGTATTTATTCGAGCTTCCAAGCCCCTACACTCCATCGAGAAGCCTGAGATCCACTGACAAGCACCTGCTCACTATACCAGACGTTTGGCTAATGGCCGTCGCTCTCTCAGCTTCTCTGAACCTTCTTTCATTTGGTACTCACTTCCTTTCCCAGTGCTTCGTTCTTGCCCTGCATTTGCCCTTGTTCTTTTCTTTGAAACGCTTGTTTTCTTTGAAACGGTTTGAAAATGCTTGTTTTTTCACCTTAAATTAATTTTTTTACGGACAGACACCTACATCCCAAATAAATGACACGATAAATCTGATCACGTTATCTGGCACCCTTTCACTTCCCGCGTCCTGGGTTGTCGTCAATCATTTGATGGATGCCCACGGCGAAGGGAGGTCCCCAATGACGTCACTAGACGCCAAAACGGACTCTTAACTCATTATTATTGTTATTATTACACCACAGCGAGGCGCTGTGGTGTAGTGGTTAAGGCGTTGGACTTCGAGTCCACAGGACCAGGGTTTGAGTCTCGGTGCCGGCAACTATAAAACCATGGCGTTACAGGCCCTTCAGCAAGGCTGTTGAACACACAAGTGTCGCTAGCTGATAATCATCGTCCAGAGTAATTTATTATTCTGGTTGGCGACAGGAAGGGCATTCGGCCATAAAAACCCAGCTCCAATATAAACGTCTAACCTGTGTTAGCATGTACACGGCGTTACAGGCTTGTCTGTAGCGCATAAGAATGGACGTCAAAAACGATGATTATTATTATTATTATTATTAGTATTACTATTACTGAAGATTAGCTTTGTTAATTAGTTATAATGGATCAACTTTTAAAATATATTAAAGTTTAATCACCTAGTTTATTTCATTGTTATGTATCAAAGATATATTGACTACCATACCGTTATCTACAGAATTCTAAACGAAACTGGGCAGGGTAGCGTACTTTTTGTAGCCTTGTCAATTTGTCATGTATAATATAGTAGTCGCTCATTTGACATTAACTATACAGAAAATTTGCAATTTTATGAATCCATTATTTGAGGCAAAGGAAAACAAAAATATATTTAAACCAGTTAAGAATTTTTGCTTTAAAGCTTACCATTAAATGGACAACATTTATACAACGCTTGAATGACGTTGTTTGTTGTCAATTGATATTGATTTCTTTAAATTGTCAATTTATTTATTTTTTTTTCAGATTTGCTTGCGGGATTTAATGCAACAGCAAAGCCAAAGCCTTCCTTCTTGAAGAGCAACCGGTAAAATCAAATTTAGAAATTACCTTATCATAAAGAGTACCTGGACAGTTGCAGTGGACCCGTGAGTGTCTCGTATGTTTATTATGGGTCAATTTATGTCCCAAGTGGTTAAAATTTTAAGAGTCCGTACAATTTTAATTCCGCATGCACCTCTCTGTGTAAAAAGAATGCTTTGATGGTTTTAATTGTTGCAGCATCATTTCCATGAACTTAACTTTTCCAGTATCAAACAAGAGACCACAATGACACTTCATGAATTCATTGTCATCGCAAACTTCAGTGAACTTGCATTATAAAAAATCAAATGAGACCACAATGACATGTCATGGCGTCAATGTTATCGAGAACTTCTGTGAGCTTGCTTTAACAAGCTTTTAGAAAGCAAGTGATACATTGAGAAAAACATTCCAAAATACATTGGGGTTTGTGTGATGCATGATGGTGACCAGTGTGTGGTGCATGGTGCTTGTGTGTGGCATATGATGCTGATGTATGGTGCCGGTGCTAGTGTGTGGTGGTGGTGTGTGGTGCAGAGATAATGATGAGTACAATCGCCCGCGTGGAGATGCGATGCTGATGACCATGAAGAGTCCCTGGACTCCTCCCTCATCTCAGCGTCCAGCGAGTCCCCGCCAGAGGTCTGTCCCTAGACAATCAGTCCTAGTCAGAGGTCTGTTCCTAGACACTGAGTCCTACCAGAAGTCTGTCCCCAGACACTCAGTCCCTGCCAGAGGTCTGTCCCTAAATGCTCAGTCCCTGTCAGAGGTCTGTCCCTTGGCACTCGGTCTCAGACAGAGGTTTGTCCCTAGACAATTACAGACAGAGGTCTGTCCCTAGACTCTTAGTGTACAGTGAATAATTCAGTGCACGGTAAGTGATTCAGTGCACGATGAATGATTCAGTGCATGGTGAATGAGTGATTCAGTTCATAATGAGTGATTTAGGCACGGTGAGTGATTCAGTGCATGGTGAGTGATTGAGTGCATGATGAGTGATGTAGTGCATAATGAGTGATTTAAAGCATCCTAGGTAATTAGGTGCATGATGAGTGATTTAGTGCGTGCTGAGTGATTTAGTACATGATGAGTGACTTAGTGCATGATATGTGATGCAGTGCATGATGAGTGAGTAATGCAGTGGTGCATGATGAGTGATTCAGTACACGGTAGGTGATTGAGTGCATGGTGAGTGCATGATTCAGTTCACAGTGGGTCAGTGATTCAGTGCACAGTGAATGAGTGATTGAGTGCATGGCCGGCCAGTTGAGTGCATGACGAGTAACTGATTCAGTGCACGATGAGTGATTCAGTGCAAGGTGATCGAGTGATTGAGGGGGGACTGCAGCCCACAGGGTCACACAATGCCCGTGTGAGGATAGCAGCAGTGCAGCACTGTTCAGTCAGTGTATTCGCTCCTCACTGCCTCTGCTTGTGCCCGTGCTGCAGGAAGATAGGCTCGGTGGATGAGAGGGAGGGGATGTATAGGGGAGAGGGGAGCAGGGTTGGGGCTGACCAGTGGACACGCGGGGGGGGCGAGGGTGGGGCCAACAGACCCAAGTCACCAGGTCGCGCTTTCTCTTGAAGTCGTTGTATTGATGAGCAGTAGTCTGTCTGTCTCAGCTGGCCTTGTGATCTCAGTGTACTTGAGCCCAAACCGTTAGTCATGTTAAAAAGGTGATTCTCAGTTAAGAAGCAGCAGGAAAATACTGTGTCTTGCTTTTTGTGATACCATAGCTTTCCTTGAATATTTCAGAAGATTTTATACACGGCTCAAGTGCAATAGTAGCAATAGTAGCATCAAGTAGCAATACTGGGTGCGGCAAGAAAAATGCCCCCCTAGCAGATTCGCGGTAACTCAGCCAAAAATTATTATTTTGCTTTATCTTTTCAGGGATTGTAGCAGAGATAATTTGATACAAGCTCCCCAAATTTCAAACGAAACATGAATGCGTTCAAAAGTTATGAAAGTTCTTGTAAAAAAATCGAAAAATGAAATTAATCGCACTTTAAAGCGGCTTGAGTTTTTGACGTTACGAAATAGCGTCTCAGTAACGGAGCGCTTTGATTCCCTTTGAATAATTTGGTGGCCCTGAAAAGGGCCGATTTTCGCTTGCTTACATAAGCTGATGTTCAAAGTGGCCACCGTCTTCGCTGATGCAGGCCTTGAGACTTTTGCAGAAGGCAAGGACAGCTTTATTGATTGGTGTCTGCGGCAGGTCAGTCCAGATCGCCTCCAGTACCGTCTTGAGTTCTGCCTTATCCTTTGGCTTCGGCCTGTGTGTGAGTCCGGTACCTTTCAAGCATCGCTCCCCAGACATGATAGTCAAGCGGATTTAGATCTGGAGAGTTCGCAGGCCATTCATCTTTGTTGATGATGTCTGGGCAGTAACACTGAAGCCATTCCAGCGACTGGCGTGCAGCATGAGCTGGTGCGCCGTCTTGTTGAAAGATGAACGCGGCAGCGCAACGTTCTGGCAGTCCTCAATCAACTTTGCATGCATCACCCCCCCCTCCATGTATGGTAGTCGGACAAAATAGGTCGTGCCAGTTTAGCGACGAATTTTGGAGATTAGCGGGCATGAAAATGCTATTTGCAGACATCACTGTGTTTGTTAAAACGCTAAAAAAAAATTTTTGGGTAAAAGTTTCATAAGTTTTGAATACAAGCAGATTTTCAAGCGAAATTTTCAGAACTTGTATCAAATTATCTCAGCTACAATCCCTGAAAAGATGAAGCAAAAATACTAATTTTTGGTTGAGTCATTGCGAATCTGCTAGGGGGGTATTTTTTTTTGCCGCACCTTGTATACAGACTGCACAGTGACACGAGCTATAATAATTATGCTTCTCAATATTCTGAACTATCACTAGCAAATAATATAATGTTGAATTGACATATCATAAAATTAATCGTTAATCATTTCTATGATTACTCATTTTATTATAGCTCGTGTAACTGTGCAGTCAGTATATACTTGAGCTGTGGAGTAGTGTGACGACCCTGGCTAGCACTTATGGCTAGCGCAGCTGGCTAGCACTTTTGGCTAGCACTGCTGGCTAGCATGGCCGACTAGCACTGCTGCTTAGCATGGCTGGCTAGCGTGGCTGGCTAACACTTCTGGCTAGCAGTGCTGCCTAGCATTGCTGACTGGCACTGGTGGTTAGTGTGACTGACTAGCACGGATGGCTAGCATGGCTGGCTAGCGTGGCTGGTTAGCACGGGTGGGCATCATTGCTGGCTAGCACTGCTGGCTGGCATGGTTCTCTAGCCGGGCTGGCTAGCACGGCTGGCTAATGCGGCTGGCTAGCGCGGCTAGCCCTGCTGTGCTGTGTGCAGGGGTGCGTGCTCAACAGGGTGCGCTGCAGGACTCAGTCGACAGAAGCTACGACTCGGACCTCGACACCTCGCGACCGTCGTCACGACAGCGGCGTCACCATGGCAACCTGTCAGTAGCAGCTGCCACTAGAGACACATGTAGACTACCGACTTTTGTCATCATCATCAATTTATCATCATTCAACTTACCACATGGATGTGTGGTTGCTAACTTGCTAGGCGTGGTTGCTAGATGTGTTATTGCTAGGTGTGTAGTTGCTAGGTGTATGATTGCTAGTTGCTAGGTGTGAAGTTGCTAGGTGTGTGGTTGCTGGGTGTGGTTGCTAGATAAGTGTGAAGTTACTAGGTGTGTGGTTTCTACGTGTGTGGTTGCCAGGTGTGTGGTTGATAGATGTGCATTGCTACATGTTTGGTTGCTAGGTGTGTGATTGCTAAGTGCGTGATTGCTAGGTGCATTATTGCTAGGTGTGGTTGCTAGGTGTGTGGTTACTAGGTGTGTGGTTGTTAGGTGTCTGGTTGGTAGATGTGTGGCTGCTAGGTGTGTGGTAGCTAGGTGTATGGTTGCTAGGTGTGGTGTGTGGTTGCCAGGTATGTGGTTGCTAGGTGTGGTGTGTGGTTGCTAGGTCGGGACGTGATGAGTCAAGGTCGCCGTCTCTTGGTCGTCGGTCACCGGTTGACGTCGGGTCGCGGGGTGCAGCAGACAGCAGGGGGAGTAGGTCGCCCCGCGGTGAGGTGGGGAGCAAGTCTCCCCGCGGTGAGGTGGGGGCGATAGATCCGAGGGAAAGGGGTGCGGTGGAGGGGCGCAGGACCCCCCCCGCCTACGCCAGTGGGCGCTCTACCCCGACCAGCAGGGCGGGCACCGAGGGGGGGCACAAGTCGCCGCGCTCCACGCTGCAGGAGGCGCCACCCCCCGCCCCTCAGCCGAGAAAGAGGAGCTCCGTCATTGACTACATGAGTGAGGGAGACTCTGGGCAGAGATCTGGGGGCGGGGGCGGTGGGGTGGACGTTGTGTACAGGGACGGCGGGGTGGACGCTGTGTACAGGGGTGGTGGCGGGAGCACAGCGCACTGGTCCGAGCCCGTGGGCACTGGGGCAGAGCCCCGGCCCGCGCAGCATGGCTCTGAGCATAAGCAGAACAGGGTCTGCACTCTCTTGTTACAACTTATATTGGCCTTCATTTACTGTACATCGCATCGTGTAGGTTGTAAACAACAGCTATCGTTCTTTGTGTTCAGCTGGTCTCATGCTACTTTTCCTCACAAAT
Organism: Chamaedrilus cognettii; assembly: GCA_034695025.1. Taxonomy (NCBI): domain Eukaryota; kingdom Metazoa; phylum Annelida; class Clitellata; order Enchytraeida; family Enchytraeidae; genus Chamaedrilus; species Chamaedrilus cognettii. The sequence goes on along the minus strand of JAQIWG010000052.1, from coordinate 45,228 downwards.
CTCTTAATGTATCATAAATGACACTATTTTGAACTCTATGAATAAATTTAAGTCTATCTTAAGTAAGTTAGTTTATCTTAAGTAAGTATCTTATTCAAGAAGTGATTTTATTATATACATGTACATGCAGGTTCTATTTCATTATTTATTATGTGCCCATTCTATGGCGTATCGAGTTTCTCACTTTTATCAGGACACGGTGTATATTTTCAGTCACTGCAAAATGATTAAGATAGATTTATTGATTTCAGAGCCGACGACACAGCAGAGGCTCGTTGAAGTCCGACGACGAGACGTGCGAGGAAATGGTTGAGGAGCCGAAGAGTACGAAGTCAGCGACAAGCGAGGACAACACTGCGGAGAGGTACCGCTGACGACTCTGCGTGAACTTCTCGTGCTTTCAGATTGGCATCATCAGGCCTTCTTCAGGAAGAATTCTTCTCGCAAGACACCCGGAATCCAGTCGCAAGACTGCAGTGTGAACCAAGTCGTCGTCAGCGACGAGGCGTCATCCCGCAAGACGCATCTTTGCGCAAGCGATGGTTATAATCATATAATGCCATATACATGGTAGTTATTGGGAAGACGACGGGAAGACGTCTCGACGACACATGCGTCGCCCAGGAAGCTCTGTCTTCCCACAAACGTGTCATCAGGGCCGTTATCCCTTGATGATCATTCTTTCTGGAAGACAGCCGGAAGAACAGCCTGATGACGCCAATGTGAAAGCACTACTACATTCCTCAATGACTGACCGCTAAGATTTCTGTTTAAATCACACACACACGTTCTCTGGCCGCATTCCTTGCGTAGGCAGGGGTAGACCATTTGCAGCCTTGGACACCTACTTAGTCCTATCTGTCGCATCCTCACGTATTGATCTCTAAGTAGATTTCATATCCTTTTCTGTCAGGTCTTTCCATCTCGTTTTCAAATGATATTAGTTTATATATTTATTATTTTCTTTGTTATCGTTTTGTCAAGTTCCTTTTCAGTCGTACTTAGATAACTGCCTGTTAAGGGTTAAGTAGAGGTTTATGCCCATACGGAGATTTTTGTTTCTCCTTTACTTAGTCCGTGTTGTTTCGCATGATTTGATATGTACTATTCATATATGATACATTGCATGAAACAATATACTTTGAAAAAAATAAATAAATGAAGCTAAATACCTATATTATATGTATGAGATATTCAATTAAATTGAATTACTTGACTTTGTCCACACTGTTTAATTTAGCTATATGAGCTAATATAGCTGATACAGATGATAACATGAGATAAATGATCCATTGGATGATACCTGTAATGCAATTTTTTTAATGTTGACTAATAATTAGCTGTCAATGTTCCCGCTGCGCGGCTGCATTGCACCAATGATGTGCTGTGCAGTGTTGATCACTGCATCGCGATACAAACAATCCAGAATCGTAACTGGCCAAGAAATATGTCCTCCCCCGGGTCCCCAGTCATGAATGCGCATGCAGTAACCAGATTGATGACTGAAAACTTTCGTGACTACCTCCCCCTCCCCCCACTGGCCTAAGTTCTGTTGTGAAGGAAAAATTAAATTGAATTGCCTAACTCTGCCTGTACTGTTTAATTTATGCTTGCAGCCTGACGTACGTTGACTCCTACCTTCACTCTTACCTCTGCGAGAGGAATAGATTTTAACGGTGGCTGTAATATCCGTGATTCAAGAAGCGATTCAAGATTCATTCAAGAAGCTGTGTAATAACTGTCATTCAAGAAGCACTTTATTTATGCTGATTTAAATGATCTAGGACGTTGAGAAATGATGGTGGCGTTTTAGATTTAATCTAAAATAATGCTACTATGCTCATTTTTTTTATTCACTTTAATTTTAATTTAATTTCTAAATGAATTTGTGTAAATTGATAAAAAAAAAGTGAAGGGTGGAGTCAACATGCATCTCTGAAATCGCCTCTTATGCTCGAGTTACATTGATTCTTCCAACTGGATTCCGGCTGTCATCAGGAAGACCGCGTGATGACGGGTCTTGCGAGGAGACTGCGCTGCTAGGGATTACGCATGCGCTTACACTGCATTTTCCATGCACCACCTGTTCGGATACCGCGCCCGTGACGACATGTTATGTGCGAAGACGGCGTCGCTGAGGACGTGAAAACGATACATTGGTTCTTGCCAGTAGATTCTGGCTGTCTTGCGGGAAGAACTCTTCTGGGGATACTTCCAGCCTGTAGAATGAATGTAACTCAGGTTTTAAAGTTAGTTTGTGTTTGCCAGTGTGAAGCCAGCGCCACGCAGTCGTGAGGCGCGGCCCGGTGGGCGCAGGGCTGAGGATGAGACGATTGAGCTGGTCAGCAGCGCTCAGCTGGACAGCAACAGCACCAAGGCCAAGGCCACGCAGCCGACCAACAAACAGTGAGACACTCCGACCACTATTCAGTCTTGTTGTCAAGAATTTTTTGTCTAGACTAAGACCAAGACCTTAGCTACCAAGACCAAGACCAAGACTTTTGCTTCAAGACCAAGACTTTTAGTGGCGAGACCAAGACCAAGACCTTGGTAGTCAAGACCAAGACTTACTGGAACAAAATCCAAAGCTCAAAGTACTCACTCATGATGCTACTGCAAATCTTGCATGGATGAAAATGTGCACATAGAAAAAGGAAATCATTTGCAAAAATGCAATCCGCAAAAATGTAATATATAGGTTAACTGCTGAGAGAAAGTACAAGAATAGGCCCAACTATGTCATGAGTTAGAAAATATATGCCAAACTCATGAATGCAACTTTGATTATTGTGAAATGGTGATCTCTTTGAACTATTATTTCAGCAATATACTAAATTTTCAATAAATGATACACAGGGTGGGCCAAAAACGATCGCTCTAGAATTTTTCACGTGTAACTGATACAATTTGCATCCTATGATTGCCAAATTTTCATATAGCCCTACAGAATATCAACATTTCTGTCAAGTTTTGAAAAATTTAATTGCATAATTTCTAAGTTTTCAGATTAGAAATTGACTGTGATACTCTGATATTTACAAAATGCAACAATTTGCAGTTCAATGGATTCATAACACATATTTTTTCCTGTGATGATGACATTTAGCAGAAAGATAAAATTTGTAACGTTTTTGTCATGCAAATTTAGTGTCATTGTCTGTAAGAGTTTTAAAGTTGTGAGCAAGGCATATAGTTAGAGACTTGTCAGTGTCTTAGTATGGAATTGACGACTTGTTTACTTACATATTTTTGTTTTTGTATTGCAAAAAGGACTTTTTTCTATTTTTGAAATGTTTGTCACGTCAGAAGTAACCTATAATTCAGCAATAGTATTCATTCATGCAGCTAACATCAGAACATTGCAACTTGGCCAAAAATAATTGTATGACAAGAACCAGTGATTAGCAGTCCGCCGTACACTAACACTATTGTTGCACACAGGCGGCAGAGTATTTAATTTCAAAAGCCCATAGCGTGCCCATAACTTACCTATAACATGAAACCCTAGAGTACAGAATTCCATCAAACTTAGTGCACATATTGATAAAGGATGACTATGTGTGTAAAAATTATTTTACATCAAAGGATATCATTTGTGTTATCATTTGTATACATGAAAAACTCCAGGGACATTTTTTGGCCCACAAAGTTTACAAGTTTATTCTGTATCCACAGGGATACAGAATACATCCAGAAATTGTGAAACTGAGCTCACTTTTTAGTAACAAAAGAAAGTTTAAAATTTGTCAATATTTGACAAAGTTACAGCCATAAGTTTTATGCCTGATTTTTTACTCATGATTTAGCTTAATACTGTTTAAGTTAAAGTCAATTTTAAAATCTTGTTCGTGGTCTTGGTCTGAAAAGACCTTGATGGCCGAAACCAAGACCAAGACCAAGACTTCTTCAAGACAAAGACTTCTTAAAGACCAATACCAAGACCAGGACCTTGGTGGCCGAGACCAAGACCAAGACCTTTGCTAGCAAGACCAAGACCTTTACAAAACGAACTCGAGCGCACTCGAGACCAAGACTTGGTCTCGAGGACAACAAGACTGCCACTATTTATCATCCGGTGCTATGACAATATTAGTGTATCTGAAATGAATATTTTGGTATAAAGGCAACAGTGCAAGCTACAGTCACCGGCTACACACCGGTGATCAGTGGCGTCGCGTCGGTGGATCCAAAGGTCGGGCCTGGCCAAGGGCATGACCCTAAACTAAAGCTAACGTGCGAGAGAAACTGCTCAAGGATACTTTTTTTCTGTGCGTCCAAAACTTGTGACCGTGGATTTGCTGGTGCTGATAGAGACTTTGCAGGCGTTTTGCCCACCGATGCAGAGATGATGACCGGGGGGCCCAGGGGGGTGGTTTTTCCCAAAAATCTTTATACCACATTCCTAAAGATCAGGCCAGTAGAACTTAAAGGTCAGGCCAGTTGCGCCAGTTGAACGTAAAGGTCAGGCTAAAGCCCGATTAGGCTCATATGACGCGACGCCACTGCTGGGAACTTGAATGAATAAATGTAAGCAATTGACTTTGAAAAAGTTGGAAAATTTTCACTTTGGTTGATTCCCTTAAGAAGTTTTTGATTCATACCGTTAAGAAGTAGTCAATAATACAAGATATTATAATTCTGCTGATGAATTAAATATTCATTTGAGTGTATAATTCTTTTTACATTAAATCCATTCCTGGAAGATAAAAACTAGGTTCAACAAGAATGCAGAAAGAGTCCTACCAGCAATCGAAGGAACAAAGAATTGGTTTGCAGCCCAGAGCACCCCGGGTGTGTTGTAGGAGACGATGAAGGAAAGAGAGAACGATTCATTGCTGGGCCCCGAGGCACTGAACTGGACTGTAACAGTCTTCACATGTGTTGGTCACATATCTGTTCACTGTGTCTTTAACTCCACAAACCACAAATGTGTAAACGTTAAAGCTCTGTGTTGTTACCATGCCCTCTAACATAAACCTTATTCTTTGGGTCACTGAACTGGGTCATGCGGTTTTTTTTTTTTTTTTGTCGTTTAGCGTGTAGCACAAGGACTATATGCAGTTTGTTCTGTGCAAGAGAGCCGGCACTGAATCGCTTCCCCTTTTTTAGTCGTCTTTTACGACTCGCCCGGGGAGTTCTGGGCTGCAGGTCAATTCTCTGTTCTCTCTTCTCAATTCTCTGTTCCGCAGCCTGCAGGGGGTACTGTTCCATATAATTTGGAAGTGCAATGCTTGTATTGATTATTCAGGATTTTAAGTAAATGGGAATACATGGAAACACTGTTCGAAACTGGGAATCTCATGCAAAGAAAACTGGCTGCGTTTCAACACTTTATAGTGTGCATTCCAACACATCATCTGACTCACTTTAAGCAAGTACTACGAAGCCGAGTGAAAGGAAGATTAAGTTTACAGAGATATACAAAAGCATAACTCAGTCAAATGTAAACCGATTTGCACAACTTTTTCGGTTGTAAAATGCCAACAAAATTTTAAATAAAATGCATATAGTGTTTTTCCAAACACCCTAATCATTTTGTCGCAGTTCTTCAACGAAGTAGAAAGATCAAAAACGTTAATTTCATGTATTGATAAATGATACGATTTCATAAGATATTTCTAGCATGACTAGCAACAGTTGCTGAGATAGGGGAACCATCTTATTGATAGGTTTCACTGAGCTTGAATTCAAGAGCAACAAATTTGAGCTCGGAACAAGCCAACTCCGACACACTTACTGACATCATACACTGACTTAACATTGTTCATGAGCACTGCGAAGCGTCAGTTGCAATCTGCATTTTCTTCAAAAATACTATTGCCAACTGATTTTTCACTGCTGTGTGAGTTAAGGCAAACATTCTGAACATCTGATAAGACATTTATTACCTCAAAATGTCAGTGAAATGTCTACAAATTTGAGAAAAATGTGTTTGTTTAGTCTTGTATGCTAGGAAATAGGCTGTTTTCGTTTTTCATCTTTCTCAGTGTACTGCGACCGTTATGATTAGGGTATTTGGGGAAACAAAATTAACATTTTGTTGCAAATTTAGTTGGTTTTATAACAATCCAAAAATTTAGAAAATTGGTTAACATTTGACGGAGTTTCAGTCAAGTGTTTGCTACCATGTTTTTTTTTACTCATGGTGTTTTACGCCCAAAATAAAAGTTAGATGCAAATTGAAGGCCTAATTTGAAAGTCGCAGGTGTAGCATTAGTACACTGCGCTTAGATTTGATTATGGTAGCGTAAGTCTATGCAGTGTTTAAGGCAGAGCAGTTGCGCTACGTCTATTTCAGAAGAAGCAGGCGTAACGCTATGCATATTTTATGAGAGCCGAACTTCGCCCTGCTGGAAAGTTTAACTGGTTGGCCTTAATCTGCTAATGATCTGTGTTCTCATTAGTGAAGCGTAGGAGTCTGTGAGCTTATGAGTAGACGTGATTGTTTGTGCATCAGATCAGTGAGAGTGTCGAGGCCTGGAGGCGGCCCGGCGAGACCAAGGTCGCGCTACGCCAAGCCTTCGAGCGCCGTCAGCTCCGCTAGAAGCAGCAGCGTGGACCGCACCATCAACTTTGACTCCACCAAAGACATACGTGAGGCGATATTCAACGAGTGGAGGACACACGCAGAGAGACGCATGAAACAAGAACTTGTTGAAAAGAAGAAGAAAGAACAGCAACAAGAGGAAGCGAAGCAGAAGGTAACTTTAAAGTCTAAAGCTATTTGTGAGGTTTGTCAATGATATTGAAATGATTATTTTAAGATATGGGTGAGTAATGAATAAATTTAAAGTTGTATACAGAGTGAGCCAAAAAAGATTTCCACACACTTTGAAGGTCTGTAACCAATGTTCTCTCTAATTGTGAAAGTCTGTGAGCGGAGTCTAAAAGTTGTGTGCGCACTTTCTTGAAGTCTTGTCACTCCTGTGCGGCATTTCTTGACACTTACTGATTTATTTTTAGTAAAATAATGACGTCAACTCACGAGTGGGGGGGGGGTGCTGACAGATATTTTCAAAACGATTCTTAACAGTCATATCCGTTTTGGCTTCATGAAACACCGCTTGAAACTTTCACAAGATTTGCTATAATTCTTTTGTTTATTCAAAAGCCTAAGTCTATGGACAAGTTAATGAAAGTAGGCTAACTTGCACAAGCAACCATAGAAATTTTATTTAAGCAAAGCTAATGTGTGTGCGCGGCTTTAAATTTTTTGTGCGCACACCTCTGAGATTTGTGCGCGGTCGCGCAGCCGCGCAGTTTAGAGGGAAGATTGTCTGTAACTAGCATTTTAGCAACAAAGCTGACGTCTAGTATACCAAATTGAAGGTAATACACCTTCAATTACAATTCAGGTCACAAGGCCACCGCATTTCAAAATTATAACTGTAGTTGTTTTGGCGTATGACTAGTTTGTCAGAAGCTATAAGTTTTAGAAGGAAGGCCTAACAGGTTCACGCTTTGATGCGCCACATATGTCTGTTTGTCTAATTGGCCGATTGAAATAACTTTTACTTCTATTTCCCGCCGAGAAATTCATTTGTCACTTTGATAGGCATTAAATTTTTTTAAACTCCTAACATTTTTATAAAAATTTGGTCTTTTTCTGTTTGTGCAAATAAAATTAAAAGGACATAATGACGTCTTTGCTAACTTTGAAAAATAAGGTGCATTTGGGTGACATACAATCGTACACACTAATTGCATAAACGTTGTGCAAGCTGCAAATTTGAAATTTTGGTTCTTACAGTCTATAGAACTGGCTTTAATTTCTAATCTGTATTAAGCATGTGTCTATTTGATAAACTGATAAATTTATAAGCATCCAGTATATGGTTATTAAGAAATTTTTGGTTCTTAAAATCTTCATCATACACTTCAGAGTTTAGTACTAATAAAAGAAGCTTTTTCATTTTAAACCGCAAAGAGAAAGTTTAATTTAATCGGTCCTTTCGCTCTTTCGCTGTTTCTCTGCGTTTTGTGGTCGCATTCACCGCCAAGCAGGGGTAGGCCATTTTCAGCCACGCTTTCTGACCCCATGAAGGTACATCGGGAGCGTGACTGTGTGAGGGACCTTCAGAGGAAGGAACAATTAAGGCGACACTTAATATAATTAACTGATGATGACATTGGTCCAGAGTCCAAGGGGCAAAAGCTCTGGCTCACCTCCCCGGCCCCGACGGGTTACCCCGCTGCTCCTCCCTTCTCTCCCAAACCACCACCTGCCCGTCTTAGCACCCTGCGAGCCCAGAATTGCCTCAAAGACACTCGGGTGTCCTTTGAACAATGATTCTGAGCATTGACTGCTACAGTTTAAAAAGTTTGACTATTAATAATAATCGGTTTTAATCAAATGAACGATGATGACAAGCTGCGATGTTAAAAATTTTGAGTTTTGGATACGTAATTACGAAAGAGTTAAATTTTATTGTATATGTACTAAAATATATGCATTACATGTAACATGCCTCACTGCAATTTATAAAAGGGTCTGCATTGAACAGAAAGAAGTTGATAAGCAAGACAACGTTCAGTCATCGTACGATGCTTGGAAGGAGACCAAAAAGGATTTCATAAAAAATCAAATCAAAAAGAAGAAAGAAGCTGAAGAACAAAAAAGATTAGAGGAAGAAAAACTGCGGGAGAAGAAAAAGGAATCTGAAGTGGTAAAGATATTGATATTCTAAATTAACAACCGTGCTTTATAATTATAATTATTATTATTTGGTGCATTCTTCAGTTATTATGATATTAATATATAGTTTTTGATGAAAAAAATTATCCAATGAAAATTATGTTATTATCTTTAGGGTTTTAGTTGTGTCAATCATCACACCAATCGTAAGTACTGCTGTTTAGTATGCCGGGTCTTCCTGTATAAATTTTTAGTTGAAAGCCAATATTCTTAAGCACTGAACGCAAAAATGTTTATTACATTGTGGCTCCAAATTAAGCTACCCAGCAAATTTCTGTGATAACCACTGCAGCTATATTTACCGTTAGCTATATTTTCACCACTTTAATCAGATTAAATCCTAATACCTATAATCTACCTATAAATTACTATAAACTATAACTTATCTATTACCTATAATAAGATTTATCCTATTACCAATTTCTCTAAAGTTATTAAGCTTAGAGTTAAGCAGCTTAAAGTCACATGCAGTCGAAGTTGATCAAGTAAAAACTTGCTCACTAAGCTGGGCCTCTGCTTTATTGCTGTGTACATTCATAGTTTTCTGGAATTTGTTTTGATAATTATAATAATAGTAATGGGTTTATAGTCCATCTTGGCGTCTGTGTACGTCATCGGGGACCTCCCCTCGTCATAGACAACCAACAGTTCATAATTGGTGGAAACGCAGACAAGGGGGCTGGAGAAGTAACTGGAAAAGAGCCGGGTTAATCATTCCATTTTTTTTTCCCGTGAATAATAACATCAAAAATTGCTGATTGAAACGTTAAATTTCTTATTCATGTATCTATTCTTAATTGTCAAAAATTCAGGGATGCACACTAAATTATATTTCTAAAAGATTAGTATATTGTGAAAGTAGTACATCATAGTACAGTTAGTAAAACAATAGATGAGCGTGATTTAAGAGAGAGATAGACGCTACTTTCAGAGCTCCGGCCACCAAATAGACTCGCTGTCAATTATTCGATCAATGGTCGACGTTCATTTTCTTTGCTGCACCTACAACCTCAATTCTCTTCCTCTCTTACTCCACACCTGTTCTACCCTGCCGTTGTTTCTTTTGGATTTAAAAACACATCTTTTACTGCCATAGATTTTCTTCATTCTCTGACTGACACATGGGCAACCGACCGGCTATCGTACACTCTTTCTCCTACCGTTCGTCGTGGATTTCCGGGAATTGTACATTGATGGTAGCCCACGGCTAAGGGAGATTCCTGATGACATCATTAGATGCCGAAACGGACTCTAAACTCATTAATATGAATTTTTTTATTATTATGTCAATTACTACAATTTATCTCTGTGGAATTCGTCACATGAAAACCTAAGTAATGTATCAATACCATTTGAAGTTAAACATTTGAAGTGCAAAAATAACAGAAAAGTGAGAAAAACAAATGTCTTAAACATTCTATTATTGGTAATTGACAGCGATGACTGCAGTAGTGTAAACGATTTGCTTGTGAGAAGGTTTAAGTACCATTAATGTTTTCCAGCTTCTTAGACATGTTTTTTTCACGATCAATTTTCACTAAACATGTCTTTTTAGCCGCTGCATGAAATTGAATAAAGATTGATAGCAAAATTATTAAGTATTCATTCTAGGTGATTCTAGATTATGTGGTTGAAATTTTGTTGATAATGCTTATATGCAGCAGTTGATAATGCTGCAGTAATAGCAGTTATAAGTTGGGTCGCTTCATTTTGAGCTACATGTTGAGCTACGGTGTACATTTCATATAATTCAGCATGCAGCAGCTAGGCCTAGAACTTTATTTCGTTTCAATATTGATGTCTATGTCTTATATGCTGAATATAAACTTGTGAATTTTGTAATTGGTTGTCTAGTCTAAGACTTTTGATTAATAATTAAATATTTTGTTGCATGTACATGTATTGGTTGAGTGGGAATGTGCATTTGGTGTCTGATCATATTGTTGTAGAATTTTCTGAAGTGGAAGGAGGCGAAGGACGCTGAGCTGCAGGACAATCACGAGAAGAAGGTCAAGGAGGTCAAGCAGCAGTCGAAAACAAAGAAGAAAGAAGAAAGAGAAAAAGAACGGATGTCCGCAAGAGCTTATCGTAAATGGTACTGAGCATCTTCATTTGCAGATAAATTAAATCAGCAATATGGCGGTTCAGTTAATTCGTGCAATGTTGTGTCGTGAACTTGTAATTGATTGATTTACAAGTTCTAACACATTGTCTTGCATACACAATGGATTTTTATTTGTCTTTTGACTAAATTAAGCAGCATTGAGCATTGAATTGCTAGCTATTAAGTAAATATAAGTTTTATTAATTAAGTAATATCAATTTAAATTTAATATCAGTTGTTCACAACACTAGATAAATTTTATCAATACGTCAGTTCCAACGACAAATTGCTTGTTTGCAGTGATGCCATATTTGGTCTAAATTGGTCATAATCGTAATATCTCTAATAATTAAATAATCGTTTAAAAATATGTCAAAAGGTTTATGTTTGGTTGCTCTCGATGTTGTTTAATTTGAAGTAAAAGATATTGAATCCAGTTATTTTACATGTAGGGAATTATTGATGAAAAACTTGCCGAAGTTTCTACCTTCAAAGAACATTGAAATCATTTTTGAAGAGATCTTACTGATTGGGTTTCTAAGCGGTTGTTCTATTGGCCTGTTAGTGGATGTTGAGCTTAGCTGGGTGTGATGTCAGGATGGAGGAGAAGGAGGATCACCTAAAGGAGGTGCGGCGGGAGGAGCAGCGGCGAGAGGAGCGCAAGAGGGAACAGGAGCAGGAGGAGAAGGAGGAGAGGGAGGCCGAGGCGCGCAGACTCTACCAGGAGTGGCTGCGGCAGAAGGTCCTCCACTCACTGCTACTCCTGCTCAGTAGCAGCGTAACACGAGCTTTGAAAGTGCTTTGCTCCATAGTTAACTAAACCTGTCATCAGTTCAGTGCATTCAGATACTTTCGTATGTGTATTTTGTGCTTTGTGTTAATTTAATCAAGATACAGTTAGCAATATAATTAGTGAGGTGTTGTGGTATAGTCGTTAAGGTGTCGGATGCGAGTCCCAGAGACCCAAGTTCAAGTCCCGGCGCCGGCAACTATGAAACCATGGCATTACGCACAATTCAGCAAAGTTGTTACACAAGTGTCACAAGCTGCTAATTCCATGACGGATAATTCTTTATTTAATTGGCATCAGGAAGGGCATCCAGCTATAAAAATCCAACTCCTGCAGTCCTCACCAAAGCGCATCTAAAAAACGTTGTAACACAACGGACTAAAAAGAGGCGGTTTGATTTTTGGTTTTTAGCTACATTGAAATGAGTAAAAGATGTCACAAAAGAGAAAGTAATTTTTTGTGTGAAATTTGCCTAGCGTGAATTTTTATTTTGAAGTATGGTTTGATTTGAATGATAATAGTATAATGGTTATGGTATATATGGGTGAAACTGATTCATGAATGAATAATGAAGAGATAAAGAATGAACAGTTAAATGGAATTGATATTAGATGAATGGATACATGGAAATGAATTTAAAGTAATTTTTTTATTCATATTATTTTTATTGATGGATTTTTTGATGGACACTTTGCATACATAACGTATGAATAAATAAATACATCTATTGATGGGTAGATCATCTGAAGGTAAGCCTAATATGGATGGATGGTGGATGAACTGTTCATAGTAAAGGTAGGCTAGTAGGATATCTCTCAGTAACATTGCAGTCCCATCTGAGTTCGATCCCACCTCATAGTGCAATGGACATGACAACTTTACCTCCAGGTGCAATGGATGGCCTTTGTCACCTATTGCGATGGCAACGCACTGCAATGGATATAGACTTATAAATGAATGTACATGTACTCGTATATGTGAATGAAGTGGTGGAGGGTGTGCAGGAGAGCCGAGAGGCGGCAGAGAGGCGACAGAGGCTGCAGCAGGATGACGAGACTGAAACGCGTCGACCCTGGCGACCGTCCAGTCACACGGTCCAGTTTGGACGAGCCTAGCGCCTGCTCTAAAGATTGGACTATCTTGTTGATAATTACACCATGAGTCAAAAAAAGAGGAACTAAACTTATTGCTGTAACTTTGTCAAATATTGACCGATTAAAAACTTTTTTCATCGCTAGAAGAGTACTAAATACCAAACAAATGACATACAGTTTACTGAAACATCGAAATATTGTTGCCGCAACACACTGAGAATGTTGACGAATCAATATCGCCGATTTTCACAATAGCATTATGATCTCTTATCTTCGTCTTTGTATGACAGGCAAGAGTAGCTAAAACAGGGGAATCATCTCAGTGGCTAGCTACTTTTAGTTTTACTCTAGAACAGAGGTTCCCAAACTTTTTGTGGCGCGTGCCACATTTTTGTTCAGCAAAGCATCACGTGCCACTAAAAAGTCGCCAGTAAATTACTTCTTTTAGGTGGGTGCTGACAGAAATTTTCTATGTCGTTCTTAACGTCTGCTTGTCTGTCGCGTTCCACAAAGACACCATGCAACGGGTGCTAATGTGGCACTTTCAGCGACAGTTCCGCACGCCACTTAAGAAGTCATGGCGTGCCACTTGTAGCACGCGTGCCGCACTTTCAGAATAACTGCTCTAGAGATTATAAAACTAAGATCGGCATACGTCTACAGCAGATCTTCCACACGATCATCAAGCCAGACCTTTTGTCCATTGATTTAACGTTATTCAGCAGCATTGCAGAGCATCAGCAGCATCTCACTTTTCAAACATTACAGAATTAACAGAGGATAGTGCTGGTGTGCATGTGAAAGACCAATATTTATAACATCTGATATTGTGACTACTTCGTGTTTTATTGACATTTATCTCAAATTTCAGTTAAATGTATACAACGTGTGAAAACGGAGGAAAATGTATCCTTTTATGTTGGTAAATCGACGATAGTGCGCGTTAACGTTCTCAGTGTAATACGGCAATATTCTTGTGATGTTTTGATGATGCAGAAAATGCAGTTTAGTTGAAAATTTAGTCCGCGTTCTAGTGGCTAAAGAATTTGTAAAAGCATTTGAAAAAGATACAGCTGTGAGCTTGTTGCCTTCTTTTTTTGACTCGCTGTGTAAATCAGATACTATTGAACTGAACTCGACGATCTGCATTTTAACAAATGCTCAGAGTCACAAATACAAGATTAGTTTCTTACTGACAAGTTTGAAGTTAGATTTAAAGTTATTGCGACATTCTTGTACAATATAAGAATTATAACAAGAAAAGTTTAAAGCTACTTGCTGATAAGTTAATGCAACATAGTCCTATTTGTACAAAGACAAATCTGACAATATTGTGTCAAAATTTTTATATCCTATGCGTTTAAACTGCGTCAAAAACTAGTAATACTAGTTTTAATCAAAATGTGTGTCTTTTGTTTGATGTAGTTTTGATATCGTCTCTAATAAAACGTGGCTGCATCTATGTTCTTTAAAGTCTTTAATGTTATGCAATGCTAGCTATATACATGCAGGCTGTTGTGTAGTAGTAGTTAGTTGTAGGCCTTACTGGAATGATAAACTTCAGTTATTATGCTTATACTACTGTAGAGAAAGTTGGCATATTAAATAGCTTGTACACAGCAATTTTACAAAAATCATGACAAATTTTTTGGTCACGTAACGGATAGGGTTTTGATTCTTTTTGTTTTGATTCTATTACTTTTGTTAAGCATTACCCGAAATTCATAACTAAATGCCCTCTCAGTGAAAATTAATTTGGTTACTAATCTTATATACATACAGGATTAAGATACTACTCTTTCATACTCATACTCGTATTCCTTGAAAAAATTTATACTTAAGCACATACGTAGAAAATCAAAAATTCAATTCTTAACATGCAGTGAAACACAAGAAATCAAATTGGTACAGGTACACGATCATAGGAGCATTTAAAATAATACGTTGTCTTACATTAAATGTCAGATGATGTCTTACACTACAACTACAGTGTAGATTTCATTACTTATAGGTAAAAATATTTGAATATTGAGCTATTGATTTGTACAAAAAGGTTTTGAATGGAAACCAGTAGGAAGGAAAATGTATCTGAAAACAGTTATTATACACCATTTCAAATGACACAATCGAAAACTAAGTGGACCAATCAAATATTGAAATATTAAACATTTTTATAGGCCCAAGCAATAAATAATATTCACAAAATAGTTCATGTTATGCATAATTCAGATTTGGATACACAACATTGTATTCTGTTCAGAGTTGTCCATGGATCAATTTTTCATTACATGACCTGATCTGCCATGAAGTTGACCAGACCCACCCCGACCTACGTCACTATGCTGAAATGTTGACCCACCCACCAGCAGATTGCTCTAACTCAACTTCCGACTCGTGTTTTTTGTTAGATTTTTTTCCGCAGCATTACAGAAGTTGTGCACATTTCTTTCAAACGCCAACATAAAAGTGTTGATATTTAACCTTAATGTAGTTAACATCATCAAGCAATTCTCAATTAAGTAGTGTAGGTTTATCATCATAGTCATGATCATAGCGGTTCATCACAGATTTATAACGGTTTATTCTTAACATCATAGCTGTTTCAAAGTGTAAGATAAATCTATATATGACTATGATCCAATCAGACCTACATGTATGAAGATCTGACCTGACCTGGAACAGTCACAGAAAAATGTGACCCAACCTGACCCGTGGGTCGACACGACCCATGGACAACTTTGAGTCTGCTGTTCTTCCTACTAGTACTGAGACGTGTTAAAATGCAAAATATTTAATTCTACAGCGTATTTAGTTAAAACTACAGGCTTACTTTTTTGCAAGACTATTGAATGATTGACTAAAGAATTCTTGACTGATTGTACAATAAGAATAATAATGAGTTTAGAGTCTGTTTCGGCGTCTAGAGGCATTATCTGGGTCGCTGATCAGTGATCGGTGAAAGAGTTCCCAGTTTATTGCTTGAACGCATAGTTGAAATTATTGGCATACTTATCATTGAACAACTTGGATTCGTGCTTTGCAATTGAGTTTGCAACCCGCTTCATCGTTGAACTGTAGAAAGAAACAAACAGAAAATATTAAATGCTATAAAGTACACCAATGATATTATATTACGAGAAACACCAGCCTTAACACCACTATCGCATCGTCTTTGATTACGAAGGACAGCGATGACAACATTGCAAGAAAATCGTTTAATTTTTAAAGTGCCTTATAAGCTGAGTGGTAAAATGGATAGTGCACAAACTAGAAATCAACAGAAAAGGATCGTTAATAAATGACTTAATGACCACATTCATCCTTCATGTAGAGAAAGCGCCACATTAAGCACATTAGTGGCTGCAACATAAGAGACCCGGCGCTTCATCAAGCAAGATGAGTGCTAGACTGAAGACTATATTTGATAGATTGTACCCAGCCATTTAAATTTTAAAAGCCCATGAAAAAGTGATACTGAAACGGTGCATCATAAACGTAGAGCCACTAGCGCAGGCTTAAATGTAAGAGTGTATTTTAACCAGTAAGTTGTTATACAAGCGAGATGTGCAGTTATATATCCTGAAATTAACATTACGGGTATAGAAATGTGCAGTTAAAAAGTAAAAACTGTACAGTTATAAATCTCGAGATGTACAATCGTATAGAAATCCCCTCAAGTGGTTAAAGTGGGCGGTATTGCACGGGAGCGGTGCTACCACTGCTCACAAAAATTTGGGTTAGCAAAAAATTGACAGTGGGAACCACTGTCAATATTAGTGCTCCCCCTCCCCCTCCCCCCCCACTGCAAATATTGGGAAAAGTTGCTTTTCTGACATAGTAAGTTTGAGTGGAGGTTGTATATGGAGGGCAAATGATGGTTGATGTGTGAACGTTATTTAGGAAATTGAAGGACGCTTGGTTGAAGGTAAAGGTCTGTATGAGAGTAGGAAAAAGGTTATGACAGGAAAGAATGAGGGGAAAAATTTCAGTCAGCACGCCCCCCCTCCTCCCGTTCGCAAGTTGTGTACGAAAAGGAAGAAGTGCTCAGGCAACAAGTTGGACATAAATAAGTCTTCGAGACACTTTGATCACTGGCTATTGCTAAGTTCTCTTTTTCGATCTCGGAAAAGGAAGCTTCTTTGGTGGAAGATTATAAGTCTCTGCAATCAGACCCTAAGCTCTCACCATATGAGTTATTCACAAACGCTTTACCAAATTCACAAAAACAAATATCGAAGCTCAATATCCTTAGAGACCACACATTATACCTTTTGAAGACCTTTGACTCGAGTCGCTTGCGTGCTGTGTTGCGATGCAGAACGCCAATGTCAGTCAAGCCACCCTGCTTCTTTTTCTGCTTGCCGTTCTGTTTGCCCTTTCGAGACACGTCAATTCCAGTAGCAGCTAAAATTTCTGCTTGTAGTTCTGGATCTTCCCAGGAGGCACAGCCTGTCAAATATATCACATGTTAGTATAATCAATATCACAAATCAAACTTTAATTGAATCTATAGCATGAAATAATCTGAATTTAAATGATTAACTTCAACCTCCCATCTATCAAGTAAAGACAAAGTCATTGCACACCTCTTTCTTGTAAAATATATTTTGCTTTCATTCATGGGCTCAAAAAATACTGAGGCTGTCATTATTTAAATGCCCATGAATGCTACAAAACTTAATTATGGTACATATAATCAACTCTCAAGTTTGACGATAGCGTGGACTTTTCACTGTATCAAAAGTTGGCATCCATTCATAACGTATAGTACACAGTACTGCTACTACTGTTATGGTCTAATGAGGAACACATAGTAGCGATATCTGGAATTTAGACCTATGAAATTACTTACCTTAGTAAATCTTAGTAAGTTCTTTTAATAAATAGTGTGCGATTGAAGAGAACCATATATTTTCAACACAGTAACTTTACAAAAAATGCTCTGCCCCAAATCATTTAAGCTCTGCTTACAGTCTAAAGATAAAGCTTACCTCCTGTGCGGGATTCAACAATTTGAGTAGAAGTAACTTCATTCGGATTCTTTGGAACACCAAGTTCATCTCGTGCTATGATTACACCATGAAATGGGCACTGAAACACAATAATGACACTGCTATAGTCAGAACAATGGCCAACAGTAAATAACAGAAGGGCCCTGTGGAATAAGGGTCCCAGACGACTTATTCTGTTATTCATTTTATTTTAAATTCATTATTACTGATACCTCCTCTACCACTGGTGCAAATTTAAAAGCAATCAAAATACAGGGTAGCAGTCTAATATCATCGTCTGAGAAATGGCACCACAGCTGTGCTTTCGCTTTCCGCCATCGCGAATTATTATCGATTTTCTCTATACGTTTAAATCTTACTCAGCTCCATATTCCACAGGGCCCTTAATTTACTATGATACTATATGATAATAGCTTAAATAATATTTTAACATGTTTCCATGCCAAATCGTCATGTCGAATTGATATCGGTCATTGAATCATGTCATTTGATACCAGTCTAATGCACATTTTTAATACCGGTACCAAATGCTGTAAATATAAAATATTTTTAAAATCTGATTTGGTTTAAACATACTGATGATTATAAATCAAGTATTAGCTTTATCTAATTGACTATGAAATAGAACCGCTAGTTTTCATTCTCAAAACAAGACTCAAAGTTGTTCTCAGGTTTAAATGTTTTTGTTCGTAAGTGTTTTTCAGTCAGTAACACCTAACCCCTACCATATACTCAGCATAACCTACTGCTGATCACTGATTCACACCTATCTGTCAAACATCTGTGGATGCAACAAGCTAGAAATCCAAATGAATGCCATCCTTTTTGCTATTTACATAAAGTCCTATATAAAAGAGCTGAAGATATTGAGCCTTCACATTGCAATGGTTACTAATTTAAATGATTCATTCCACTCCAGTATGTCGACAAGGGAGCCTGGATGAATACATAATATAAACATATCAATATAAAACATACAAAAACAACGAACCATGTCAATGCCGACGCGAAGTTAAACTACTGATATGGATATTTTACATATATTTCACAAGAGAACATTCTCATTGTTTATACCACAAATTTTTCTCCTTCAGTCTCATCAGTAACACCAAGAATCGGTGGCTTCAAACGAAGTCAGACAAAAACATAATCCACACTACGCTACAAGTACCATTCCACTACTTAATAAGTGTGCGGCACCTTCTTTCTGTCCATGCGCTGACACAGCAGACCAGAAGGCAGCGGCGCTCTACACTTCCACTTAACAGGCTCAAACACGCCAGGAAAGTCAATGACACGTTGCTTGATATCTCTCAATGCATTCTAAACACATAAAATGCAACAAATGTCATACACATATTCAATAATTTCAATAATAAATTTTTAATGTACATCTATAGTACAAAAATCACCCACAAACCTGTAATTCAAAAGATTCTACAGCTTTCTGTACTCAATGTCTAATTTAATTGCCAAAATTAAGCATTGGTTGAAAGTTGCACTGAGACAAGAGTGAAACCATACATATTCAACTTATCCTGCAAATGAGTTCATCAAAAGTCAACACATTTCATGCAGTCTCATTGAATACACAATAATGCATGTGAATATGCTAGTGGGAATACAATAAAGCATATGGTATATGTCAGTGTAAGATGACGTTTGTTTGGAGCACTTTAGTGCTGTAGACTATTGCGTCGTGCCATAGTGTAGCGTGTAGTCCGATAATGACGCAATATTTCACTAGCAAGCCAGCACGCATGCTGCGCAAGATCATGTGCAGGATGTAGAGTTGTACACAACACCTACAGTACCATACATTTCATGGTCTATATATAAGGCGCTCTCATGCTTTGCACCTTACCATACAACTCTGTATTGTCTAATTTGAATAAATTCTCAATGTCAGTTTATAGTTAAGTACTACTAAGTACAATAATGCATGTGGTATATGTTAGTGTAAGATGACGTTTGTTTGGAGCACCGTAGCGCTGTAGACTAGTGCGTCGTGCTATAGTGCAGCGTGTAGTCCGATAATGATGCATTTTTTCTGAGGAAAATTAATACCCACAAGATTGTACGAGTTTCAAGCGTAGAGTTTTGATCCCCTGAATCACGCAATAAAAGTTTCCCAAAATTTCAGTG
The DNA here is from genome assembly GCA_034695025.1 of Chamaedrilus cognettii. NCBI lineage: Eukaryota > Metazoa > Annelida > Clitellata > Enchytraeida > Enchytraeidae > Chamaedrilus > Chamaedrilus cognettii. The sequence continues at coordinate 25,388 of JAQIWG010000052.1, read as the reverse complement.
TAGGATCAGCGCTAAGAATTATTGTGAATCCACAAGCTGTTCGCGTAAATAGTCACAGGTCAAAAAAAGCTTGATATGTGGAATGCTAGTGTGGAGGTAGTACGTACGATGTCAACGGCGTCCTCTGGACCCTGCAGCGCCCACCAGCGATGGGAGTCCGCCTCCTTCCTGCAGCGCAACACTACAAGTCTACCGCTGACACTAAGAATGCAATCATTATACTCCAGGTATTTAAATAACAGAATATATAATTTATCCCAGGACAGTACAAATCTGTTTCATTCATCGTCATCATCAAGACATCATTGGTCCCCGATGACGTCTTTCGACGCCGAAATGGACTATAAGCCCAATATTATTATTATTTTATCAGATATATTGAAACGACCCTGTCAATCTTTCTATATGATAGAATTTATTGAATGAAGTAAGCTTGCAAAGAACTATCGATAAATAATTATTGATTACAGAAATGATCTCCGTGACATCGACTTAGTTGTCACCCTTGGCAATCATGGAGTCATGACCTTACACGCCACGTCAGCAAACGATGTGCTGAGAACCGCACTTGACCTATAATAGTTGGCCTATTGTAGTCTGTGTGTTACTGCGTGACCTAGGGTTATATTAGTTATCGTGGACCATGAATACAAAGATGCAACTATATTAATTTACGAAAATGTAATATTGCCTGATCCACGATTCTAGCATCAGGCTATACAGAAATTGTCATTGTTTAAATGCTATTCTTTAATACAATGAAGACATAAAAAATGTTAGGCTTATGAATACTATGTCTGCAATAATCCAAAAATTATGTATTCATCAGAGAATGAACAGTGTGCGATCAGTACGTATCTGTTAATGTCCATGTTTTCATACATGTTTAGACGTTTGCGCCCTGATGAGGAATGCTTCTGCATGCATCAATATGACTGAGAGTGGATTCTATAGACGTACCTTTGTTCTCACCTGTACCTTTAGCTTAGCTTAGCAGACAATTTCACGGCAGCTCTTAACTGCCATTCGAAATAACTCTTTGCTTAGTCCATTTGAATTGATATCCGACATCATTAAATTTAGAAGACGTCATAGATTTCGAGCAAAATAACTTTCTGCTTAAACTGAATTCAAATTAACCTCATTTCTCGTGGAAAGTGTTATTTTATTTTTTACTTATAAATATTACTGTGAGTTTTTTTGAATAGCAGTGAAGGGCTGCCGTTAAATTTCGTTCCTTAGCAAGAACTTTGCTTAGCCGGGTGTAAAGGTACGTCTATAGAATCCACGCTGAGTCATATGCAAATAATACAGAATTTTACACAGAGCATAGGCCCACGCCAACATGGCAGCAGTTGCAGCGATATATACCTCTGTACGAGTGGAGCTTCAAAGTCTGCCCCCCAGTGGTACAAGTCGTTGCCGTAAGGCACGACCGGTGCTTGCTTCAGCAGCGCCTTCCTGCGTGCTTCCTTTAAAGAGTGTTGCTCGCTGAAACTTGCTGCTGCACTGGGGCCAGCTGCTGCTGCACTTCCTGCTGCTGCTGCTGCGCGCACTCCCCCACTCACTGAACCTTTGCTGTCAGACCTCAGCGCTGCCTCGCTGCCGCACCCCGCCACTCTCTTGTTCGCGCCCGACGAGGCCGTGCCCTGCCGCCGTGCAGCTGGTGCCACGCCCCAGGGTCCTGACTGCGTGGCGGCGGCGCTGAGCTCATGCCACTCCTTGGGCGACACCTCAACATAGTCACCGGCGTCATCACTGTCCGAGTCTGCGCGCCGCACGCACACCACACTACCGTCACTAGAGAACACTCCTTTTTCAGTGCGCTGCCACATGGCAGATCTTTGGTGTTCAAACCTTTCAGCCTAATCAAAAGTTATGATCAGGACGCGAGTTAAAAGTGGATGTCGGGAGGAAACGGTGGAGAATCTGGAAAGAGTGGCCATGTGGAGTCTGTGAAAAAGGTGTTGGCGAAAATTAAATTACGCGCACAAAATGTCTTTCTTGGACACATCAGAGATGCAGTCATTGAATCCTCGCTGTCAGACCTTACTTTAAAAAGTAGGCTAACTAGCTTGACGACGGCATTTGTGTGCAGAGCAGCGTCTATCAGGTCAAGTAGTACAGATGGGTGCCAAAGAAGCGAAAGTAGGGACATATTCGAAAGAGGAGAAATTTTTTGTTTCCTAGGTGAAATGATTAACGCCAATGGAGGCGTAGAATCTGCCTCGGTGATGAGGACGAGATGCGCTTGGGGACAGTTTCGAGAGCTCTCATCAATTCTAATAGAAAAGTAAATATCATTGAAACTTAAAGGAAGGGTATACGAAGCGTGTGGAAGAATGATTAGGCAATGAAGGACATCAGGAGGCTCGATTTGAGCGGGCAGAGATGAGAATGGTGAGGTGGACAAATGAGGTGTGATTCACTCGTCATAAATAAAAGCTGGATCATAGTGGTCAGTGGTTAATTGCTGTAGCGAACCATCCTCTAGCTATAGCTCTAGATAATCCTCAATTCACAGTGCCTCATGCTGCCCCTTCAATATGACAGCAGGTTCCTATTAAATAGCGGAATTACAGTTGCTAACATCGGCTCTAGCTAACAGCACTATAATGACAATACCTGACCACAGCAAGTATAGTAATAAATTACCAGTAATGGAACTACGGAACCAATGTCAAACAAAATCACGAATGACCATCCGGTCGCTAATTTGATGCTATTGAAACACTCTTCACATAGACAACGATAAAATTGATAATGAAACGAGCAAGTTCAATGTGTTGACCAGCAATTGAATTCAGAAGCCTATTATAAATTTTTAATTTAATAAATCAAATCGCCCTGGATAATTCGATAAAATTTTTATAAAAATTGTCGCCAGCAGCGTCACTAGGGGGGTGCAGACAGCACCGGGTGACACCATTTCAGGGGGCGACACCATTTTCTGAAAAAGCTTAAGATAGAAAACTTCATAATGAAGCACTTTGGTGTGACCCATATAAAAATTAAATCATGAGTGTTGATCAAAAGCAGGACAATGAATGTTAAGAATGTGTCTGAAAATATCTATCAGCACCCCCCTCCCCCTAGCCCAAATTCTTCACGGGGAACGATCAGCACCCCTCTTCCCTGCGAGATAATTCTGCACGGGAACGACAAGTGGAAAGAGTGGTGATGGTAACAGTGGTACTACTGGGGGAGGTAGGGAAGGGGTCGTACAACATAGTAACAGCACAGGGTGACACCAGTCCCAGTGACGCCACTGCTTGTAGCAATCTAATAATAATTTGAGGCCTACGTGCATCAATTACTGCGCCAACCGGTAGATATCTAGAACTAGGTGTCACTTCATGGAAAATACAAACAAAATGATGGACAGTCACAGTACTCGCGCCTCCATGGCTCTGTACCTGACGGGTGCGACACAGTCCCTTGGTGCAGCGCGGTGCTGCTACTGGTGTGGAGCAGATTGATGCGAGCAAAGACGCGATCAAGGTCGCGCTTCAGGTCGAGCACCGCCCTCACATCCCCTTCACGCGCTTCTGTCCTGATCAGCACCTTCACCCACACACCGTCCTGATCAGCACTTTCACCACACACTGTCCTGATCAGCACCTTCACCCACACACCGATCTTATCAGCACCTTCACCCGTCAATGCTCACACGTGATTAAATAATTAACTAATGACTCGATGCTCACGTAACACTGACCAGCTCACAAATCCAGCGCAACTACGGAAAAAGATAATTCTCTTTTACCAGGCCGTGTGTGTGGAATAGGACTCGCTGCGCTCCCTTGCGTGAACTGCTTAAGACTAAGCTTAAGCCTGAATTGCTTGAAAAATCATACTCTTGATTTTTCTGCACCTTGATTGCCTGCCTAAATTAGTTTGAGTGCAACGCACCCTGAAATTGTTCTAGAGCCATGGTTCTAGACCCTTATGGTTCCCCATGCTCCCAATACACCATCGTGGGGTCAGGACGCACTTAGCACAACATTGAACCACAATTCGGAAGCAGTCCATCACACCAGAGCAGAACTAGTCAGCACTCTCCACACTGATCGAGCCGTGCTTGTACAGTGTTGCGCCTTCACCAGGCCGACACATTAATTCTATTATTAATTCCACAAACACGATGCCAGTAGCCGACAGATGCAAGCCTGTCGCGCCCACCTCTATCCAGCGCTTGATGGTCGATGCAAACTTGTGTTCGATGAGTGCGCGTTGGTCGCGCAGCGTACGCAGGATGTCCGTGTTGTTGTCGCTTTCCTCGATCTCTATCCAATCTCTCGGTGGCGCAACGACACTCAGCGTGAACGTGTGGGACAGCACGCCGTGATGCCGACCCTCGGGGGCAGGACTCAGCTGACCCTCAGGGGCGGGACTCAGCCGACCCTCGGGGGCAGGGTTGGGGGCGCGTACCAACTCGCAGTCCGACAGCATGCCTTGACGCCGATCCTCAGGGGCAGGACTCAGCCGACCCTCGGGGTCGGGACTCAGCCGACCCTCGGGGACGGGGCTGGGGGCGTTCGTCGACTCACAGTCCGACAGCACGCCGCGACGCCGACCCTCGGGGGCGGGGCTCAGTCTATCCTCTGGGGCGGGACTGGGGCTGCACGCCGACTCACAGTCTGACCCAGCGTCGGGGTCTGAGGAACAGGAGGACTCGATGGGACCTGGGGCGACCGAGTCTGTGTGGGCGGACTTAATAGGAACTGAATCTGAGTGAGAGAAGTCAATGTGACCTGATGCAACCGAGTCTGTGTAGGAACTCTCAGCGGCAGGGAGGCGAGGGTCATTGGGAAGGGGGGTAGCGGCAGGAAGGGAGGGCTCATTGGGGAGGGGGTTAGCATCAGGGAGGGGGAGTTTGTTAGGACCCAGAGAAGCAGCAGCATGAAGGGTGGAAGGGGGCGTTGGAGGACAGATGACGTGGAAGTGGTCCGGGTGCGGCAGGAGCAGAGTCAGGCAGGACTCGGCCTCTGTGAGGCACGCCCGTATGTCTCCAGACAGATCTACCAACAAACATATACACACGAATAATATTGAAAACATTCACCCATGCCATACAATTTTTGGAAACAACTATATGGAATTTGTTTCAGTGTTTCCACAGCCAGAGGCATAGACGCCTGTGGGACGGTGGGGGACGCAACAGCACCATGGATCAGGGCATCCCCACCTAGATTTTACCCCTGGTCCCCACCTGAAACCGACCTGGATGAGAATAAGCACTGTGAAGAAATTGCTCAGAAATTAGTAATCACTGTCAAAATTGGCCTCAAGGATCAAAACCAATTATTTTAACACTGTAAGGCAAAGTGTTGTAGTCGAGTGGTCTAAGTCGCAGACTTCGGATAGAGAGTATGGCAGAGAGTCGGTTCGATTCCTGGCCGCGGCAAATGATTTCGAGTCACTTCGTGCAGTCTTTGTAAAGGTGCTTAATTTCATCAGCCCTGCAAACAATCATCCAATAGGGTGAAGTGCAGCAGAAAAGTTGAAGTTGAAGTTAAAGTAAGCGGAGCAACAAAGAAAGGCAACCTTTATGACATAGTTACTTTTCTTTCAAATCAAACTTTTCTTTCGTCCTTATGCACTGCTCTCACAAATTCTGCACGGAACGGAAAATGTCCCACGCTAAGAAAATTACAAAGCATACGTAAAGGATGGTACCCGCCATGACCAAAAATGCTGCTACGCCGTCGTCCCTGTCCATAGCTTGCATTATAACCATTGACCATCATGATCATTGATCATTAATTCAAAGAAGGTAAGGGATTGAACCCTTGATCTAAAGCTACTGTAGCGCAAATCATGACACCCTTAGAATGTTCACAAAATGAATGCCAACAGAAGGATCGCACAAATAGTACTTAGCAGAAAAACAGAATTACGAATTAATGCTAAATTACTAAGCAAACAGCAGCAGTGCAGTAGGACCGAGCTATGATCGCACCTCTGATCTCCTCCAAGACTCTCTCTCGTCGCGCCTCATTGACTCTGGTGCGCCGCTCTCTCTGCCCCTCCGCGCGTGCACGCTCCACTGCACCCGCCGCACGCGCGCTCTCAAAGTCTATCTGTGCACAGCAGCACGCCACATCATGAGGCTCGCACAGAAACTGCACAATTGGACTTCACTTCAGCTTTCAAAAATTCCCTGGAGCCCATTGGAGCGGGGGGGCGACCTAGAAGCAGTCTTGCAGCCGGTTAGCAATACTCTCACTATCATTAATATGTTCATCATTATCATCAGATTCTTGAGGATGCACGCATTAACGCTAATGTCATCCGCGCTTCTCCTCTCGACTGCTTGCTAGCTGTGAGGCTGCATAGTGACAGAAAGTGGTAGCCCAATCAAACCTTCTGCAGGTGGAGAAGAAGTGGTAGCCCAGTCAAACCTTCTGCAGGTGGACAGGAAGTGGTAGCCCAGTCAAACCTTCTCGCAGGTAGACAGGAAGTGGTGGCCTAGTCAAACCTTCTTGCAGGTGGAGTAGAAGTGGTGGCCCAGTCAAACCTTCTTGCAGGTGGATAGGAAGTGGTAGCCCAGTGCGAGCAGCTTGTACGCGTCGCCAAACTTGGCGTGCCAGTCGTGGATAATGCGCGCCGTCATGTGCTTGAGCTCGAGCGCGACGGGCAGCGGCGGCGGCAATAGCTGCGTCACGTCCGTCTCTAACGCACAACACGGCTTTAGCGCACAACACGGCTTTAGCACACACAACGGCTTTCGCGCAAACCATGGCGCTAACACACCCCATGGTGTCAGCACACACTACGGCTTTAGCACACACCATGGCGCTAACACATGGCTCCTGTGTGTTAGAGACTAACACACACCACATTTCTAGTATCAACCACGCACTACAGGCTAAGGAACACATCTCAATGTGTTCTTATCTATTTAGAACTAAAAATTTAGTCAAATTTAACACAAGTTTGGCGACTTCATAAACAGACTAGGGTAGAGACATGAGTGAGAGCATGAGGCGTAGTGCAGAGACATGAGTGAGAGCATGAGGCGCAGTGTAGACAAGAGTGAGAGCATGAAGTGTAGAGACAAGAGTGAGAGCATGAGGAGCAGTGTAGAGACAAGAGTAAGAGCATGACTGCATGAGGTGAATGTATAGACAAGAGAGCATGAGGCATAGTGCACAGACCGAGCGTGAGTTCCATGAAGAGCTGGAGGTCAGCGAGCAGCAGTTCCCTGAAGCAGTGCGAGCGCTGGAAGAGTTCATCGATGACCTGCACCGCCGACCGGCGCACCTCAGCGTGCTCACGCTCCAACTGGGCGAGCAGCAGGCGGTGCGCCTGCCACAGGTACCCCTCCGACTGTCTGCACCACACACCGCCCACCCACACATCATGCACACAGCTTGCGTACCGCACATATGAATTCACCCTGTATACTGCACATTTGAACATACACCATGTACAATACAGCACACATGAACTGTCATTGAACACACACTATGTATATCGCACAAACACGCACATTAAACACACATCATGCATAGCGCACACATGAACATAGCATGCATAACACCGTGCAAAAACACCATTCACCTTGAACACCTTACAGTTACACCACATACACATGTACAATGTCCTAGAGTTCTGCTCTGGTCATGCACAACAGATTCAAACAGTTTCGTACTAGTCCTGTAGCCTACAGTCTGCAATTACGCTTAAACAGTCTCACACACTTGATCATGTATTGAAGCCATCATGACAAAGTGCATTACCACATAGAGTTCTACCCATAAGCCTTATTGACACCTGCAGATCTGCTTGAGCTCAGTGATGAGTGGTTTGTCGAGACGCGAGCGTCCAGAGGTCGTCAGTTTGTCGATGAGCTCCGACAGGCGCTCACTCGTCCCATCACTCGCCCCTCCACCCACTGATGTCTCCGCCATGCCGCAAGGCCCGCACCCTCAGCCCATGCGTCGCTCAGCACCAGTCACTCACAACGACAGAACACTGCAGTTCGCTTTCATTGACGCACCACGCCGCACCAGTGACTCAAGACTTCCTCGTGCTTTCTGTCAATTCGGTCTGCCTGAAACCCGCCGCAGCCGCAACGTCATAAACACCAACCAATCAGAATTGCGATTCATAAGTAATGGTGCCGTTATCACACGCAATCGTGGACGCTGTAGGCAATTGGCACCAAATTGCAAATATTTGTTTTAATTCTTTCAAAATTATATCAAATCACTCTAATTTCTTGAAAATTGCCTATTTTATAGAATACGATGCAAAGAATCTGAATCTCAAGTCGTCTTTACAAAATTGAATTTTGAACCAAAATCGAAAAAATTGAATTGCAGAAAAACCATTGTGAATTAACAAAATTCTATTGTATATTCGGATTCACCGTACCAAATATAGCCTAATACAGGGATTCTCAACCTGTGTTCCGCCGAACACTGGTGTTCCGCGACGAGTAGCGATGTGTTCCACCGACCAACGGAAGAAAAATTTAAATGTTTATGCCTGAATTTCTTATCAAAACTTGTTCAAAGTTCGTCTTCTTCAGTTGAGCACCGAAATGGCAGTCCCTGTTATTGCTCTGATAAAAACCAAATTTTCTCGCTCGCTCGCAAAAAAACATTTTAGTTCCCATCGGCAAAATTAGCATTCCAGCAGGTGCCACACGTCATTTGTCAATACCCCATAGCCCCCGGCCCTGTAGTTCATTTTCACACTTTGTCGATTCTCTCCTCCCTCTCCCCTCCCTCGACGTAGGCTACTTTACAGACGGGCTTTAATGACAGATCGTTTTTCTAACGTTCAAGCACACCTCGTTGTCAAACTCGTTGCCCCTGTGGGGCACATTTTGAGTTTGTGTTCCCCAACCTTCATTATATAAATTAAGTGTTCCCTGTATCAGAAAAGATTGAGAACCACTGGTCTAATACAATACCTCTCTGCCAAACAGCCCATTTAATCCAACTGAAGAAGGTTTGTTTCTATGGAATAGTCCGCGCTATGGTCCCTATTTCCGGAACTAAATTATTTTCGAAAATATTATTGGTTGTCAAACAGTTGACTACTAAATTCAGCTTAGGTCAATTGTGTCAATTTTCAATTATACCTTCTATTAAAAATTCGTCTCATTTAGCATGTAAATTGAACTACTTTTTATCAATCCGCCGACAATTTCAAATTAGAGAGCTTGCTTATAATATTTTCTGGCTTTCACTGCGCCGTAACATGACCAAATTCATGACACGCACACTGTTCATTAGCAGTATCCAGCTACATGAACGAAGATAATGGAAACATTTGCTCTGGACAGAAATATCTGCTAAATATATTTTCCTATCGAGCTAAATGCTAAGAATACTTTCTGAAAAGAGTTCAGTTCTTATAACTAGAGATCTAATTTTAGAGTTCGTAGTCAGTTTGACTATTTTTGTTTTTGCTTTTTGTAGTTAAGGAACTTAAGGTGCTACCTACATGCTAGCACAAAGACCATATACAGTCTGGTTCTGGACAAGAGAGCTCCCACAGAAGCGCTCCTCTTCTTTAGTTGTCTTTTACGACTCATCCGATTTGACTACAGATGTGAGAATCAGTGTTGATATAAAATGTGTCATCATTCGACAATACGTAATCCTATAAACAACACTGCGGATGTTCTACCAGTAATTGCAAGAATGATCCCAGGAAAGTCTACCGGTGATGGGAATTTATATATTATCAACATTACATTAATTAATAATTCACTGACAGAAACTGAGAGCAAATGATCATGCGAATAAGTACCGTACACAAAACGTGAACCGCATCATGGCACTGTGAGTAGTGTGCCTGCTTCATAAGCGAAAGGTTACGAGTTGAATTCCTGGTTTGAGCCTTTTTTGTGTTATTCTTTGCCAAGGACAACAAAAACCGACATTGTTGCAAATTATAATCTACATACATGAAACGCGCTCACTAAAACATGGTTAGGGCCCGTTAGGGTTAGCAAGCTAGGGTTAGGGTCCCAGTAGGTTTAGGGCTAGATTGGGCTAGGACTAGGCTAGGCACATTATTTATCTGGATATTAGTAAAGCATTCGATAAGGTACCACATGGGAGATCAGCAGTTTAGCTTAAAGCACATGAGGAATGAATGGATAAGGATGTGGCTAAAGGATAGAAAGCTGAGAGTCGTATAGAATGGGAAAAAGTTCAATTGGTCTGGAGTAGTGAGCGAAGTTCCACAGGGTTCAGTTTTCTAAGTCAATATTCGAAATTATCAAATTTTGCTAAAATTAAATAATTCCCATTAATTTCTTTTGTTGTTTTTGTTGGTTGTTTCATTTATTTCATGTCCATTATCCATAGGGCAACTGTGGCGATACGCGGTCTTCCTTCTGTCAATAGCACGTGCGCGTGCTGTTGTTGACCATGTTCTACTATACCAAACTTTCATACCGGCCCGTCTGACTGGACTGGACTCATGCCTGTCTACAGCAATGTGAGGCTGCATCCAGTGCTCGTTGTCTGTATGCTGTCATTCATTGAATTATAGATGTTCATGCCGGTGCACGCAAACCGTTTCCTGCCAAACACAGTTCTTAGGTTACATTCATTGAAGATTTTTTCCTCCGATCCGATGGCAAAGAAATCTCTGAACGGGCTGAAGATGATGCGCACTGCTGATCGCTGCATGGAGGACGTCAAATTTCTTCAAGTAGGTTTCTGCAGCTGGGTCACAATGGCACTGCAATACTCAAGGTGAGTCCTTATCAGCGCGTCCAGAGGTCTTGTTTCAGTAGCGATTGGGGAAAAAATGGAGCAGCCTGTCCGATGGCACCCAAGAGCCCATGGGCCTTGCAAATAACGTTATAAATATGAGGCGCAAGAGTGAGGTGAGCATCCAGCGTGACTCCAAGTAGTTTCACCGTTGGTTTCGGTTTGATGAAGCAGCCCTGCAACGTTAATTCAAAGCTGTCCGGAATGTGCTTGCCAGGTGCCTTGAACACTATTAGTTCTGTGTGATGACCAGTTCACGTTCGTCGCAGAACACTTTAGTCGCCTTGAATCCTTCCGTGAGTCTGGACGTTACCACTGCTGGGTCGCCATCTGCAGCAGAGTCTATGATGTTATGTGACGTCGTCTGCAAACCCTTCCACGCTGTGTTGTAAACAACACAGTGCAGCCAGCTTTCTAAAGATTTACAATAATAAATTATAGGGTTATTGTTGGAAAAGGACAACAACAACGCAGCGTTAGGGTTAGCATATTGGGGTTAGGGCTGTGTTAGAGTTAGCAAGTTAGGGTCCCGTTAGGGTTAGTAAATTAGGGTTAGGGCCCCATTAGGGTTAGGGCAAAGGGTTTAGGGTAGGATTAAGTCTGATTTACGCTAATTTCATAACCCCACCTGCCCTGTTGTTGTCCTTTCCCAACAATAACCGCAATAACGCAAATGTGACAAATGTTCGTTAAAAAAATTTTTTTAACTAGTTTATATCGCCTTAATTTTGTGAAAATAACGTATTTCATAGAAAAACGTGCGACGAATCCGAAATCGTGTTAGCTAAATTTTCAACCATTACTTAGTAACTGAACTTTGAAATAAAATAGAAAGAATGTAAATTACGGAAAAATCAGACGCAATTTAGTCAAGCAGATTAAAAATTAGGATTCCCTGCTTCTGAATTAGTATAATACAATATACGGTACTTGTGTATGTTATATATTCAATGGATGATTTCAAGTTCACGGTGTTAAGAAAGTGTTGGGAGTTGAGTTAGAGCTGAGTTAGAGTTGAGTTAGAGTTGAGTTAAGAGCTAACTCATTCTCAATCTGAACGCCTCAACCCGTTGCCCAGATCGGCACGGTGTTAGCGCCGCGCTAACACCGCGCTAACATCGTGTTAAGAAAACAGGCGGGCTGTAGGCCGATCGCTAATATTCTTGGTCGAATAGGCCTAGTAGGCGTATTAACTCTGCGATACGTGGTTGCAATTAAATGCACGGCCTAGGCCTTGCGGCAAATAGGTCTACCAGAATTCCGCGAGAATTGCAATTGGTAAACAAGCGAGTGACCGTTAAGTTCAAATCGATTGGTTTCAACACCAAGCCAACCCACGTCATTTTTTTCTCCTATCCAAGAGTTAACTTATTTTCGATGGCATCTCTGTAGTTTTGATGGCAGGATAGGGTTAATTAACCCTATTGGCAACTTATTAGACAAACGCTATTTAAATAAAATGACGATATATATTTTTAATAGATTATCGAAAGTTTGATGTATCTTAATTTTCAACTCAACTTCAACTCCACCCGGCGCTAACACCGTGCTAACTCCGCGCTAACACCGCGCTAGCGCAGTGTTAGCGCAGAGTTAACTCAACTCGTTCCTAACTCGGCGCTAACACAGCGCTAGCGTGGTGTTAGCGCGGTGTTGAAAATCAATTTCAAGTGCGCGGGTTGAGACGGTGTTGATCTCAGGTCAACTCTAAGGGCGGGATTCTTAGTCATAACTGCTTTTTTAAATCTTTTCGATAAACCAACGGTTTAGACTATCCTCCCAAAAAAGTTTAACCCGCCAGTGGGAAAAATCTCTTTCATGAAGGCCAAAACGCGTCCGAATGACTTATCGCTGAGTTCAACTTCGATAGCAGCTGGCAGCTGCGTATTAATAGATATTTCATTATCCACGACCTACCAGAGGTTAGAATAGTCAAGTTAAACGAATGGCGGCTAACTATTGTGCTGATTGGTCGTCCTCTGATATAACCTAGCTAGCCATGGATTACTCTTTAGGTCTCAATTAATAATTGAATTTTATCAATAACTGTAAGAAATTACATTGAACAAAAAGCATGGGAAAATGTTTCAAAGGCCTGGGTTTAAAGGGATGCAGGCTGTGTCGGTCCTAGGCCGACCACTGCGGGCACCCATCTCGGCACCTCAATGATCCGGCACCTCTGCTTGGAGTCAAAATGCATAGTCCAATTTGCGGCTATTATATAGGCCTACATGTAGGCTACATGTAGGCTACTGAAAATGAGTTACAATAATCATGTAGCCTATCCTTACGGTTTTAAATCTAATATTATAATACCCGATCTATTATTGCCTACGCATTTCGCTTGCTATTGCTAACGTTGAGGAGTAAAATTAAAGTTTTTCATGCATCTCGGATCAAACGGTATAGGATAACTTATATGTTATGTATGTGTGTATGTATATTGCACTTGTAACGCACCAAAAACATGCAATGCAAACGGAGATAGAAAAACATCATTTGCTTGAATCATAGGTATGTAATGTAGGTAATGAATTGTAGGATGTCATCGGTGATAAAAAACTCTGGCGTGAGTTGGATTGACCTCAAATAGAAACCACAACCCTTAATGGGACCGTCTATTAAGCTTCAATTCACTTCGTTGTATTACATAACATGTATTTAGAAGTTGATATGCATCTGCATTGACGCTGTTTTGTGCGTTTTTATTAGTTATGTATCGATAACTCGTTCTGACTGGTTTTTTTGCATGTTCGTTTTTGCTGCCATGGCAACGTCAACAAAAGTGAGCGTTAATAGAAAATCATAAGGGGACGGAGGTTTATCTTTGCTTAAATGCCCAAACTTGACCGATTGAAATGTGGGAGTTTATCCGGCGGATAATCATGCAGTGTATCTCCCGATGACGTTAATCAGCGTCTGTGAAAGACAGAAAATTGATAATCCGCGATTAGATCGTCCGCGAGGTTGATCTTCAGAGTTCATCACTGCGGCTAGCGTTAAACTACCTTCTTGAATCCCGTAGTCTTTTCAGAAGCAGGCTAAATGTAGCTCGATTTTTCTATAGGTTCAAAAGTGGTGGAGATTGGCTGATCAAATTCGCGAAAAACGATCTCTCTTCTTCTTGGATATCTCCCCTTCGATCGTAGAGAAAGCAGCTTCAAACTGACCCTGAAAGCCTGATAACGATATATAATTAAATACCGAATTCTTAGAATAAAGAGCTTTTCAGCGATGACTGGTAACACTTGTTGTCAACAGATTTTTTAAAAACCGGCGATGAGCGATAATGGCGGAAGAAGAACCGTTAGACACGGCGGTCAGTAATGGGGCCCCCAATGACCCCCCTGCTGCCGCCTCGTCGCCAGGCTGCGCCGCCCGGATACTGATCCAGCAATGCACGGGCGCCGATCTGCAGGTCCAGCCTGCTGCGGGGGACACCCCTGCCGAACATGTCCAGGTAGGGCAGTTACATTAAGCCTGACAACTTTCAGTGTATGTTTAATATCGACGTTTATTAATTGATCTTAATGTCCGTCTTGCAAATAGCCTACCCGTGCTCGGCGGGGATTGCGGCCATAAAGCGCAGAGTGTTCATTGATTTGAATGATTATTTATCATTCATGATCATTCGTTTTAAGTCAGTGAGCAGGCTATATATATATTGTTTGATGCAGAAAATGATTAAAGGTTAGAAACTACTTGAAGATTGAACGTTTCTTGTCTCGCCGAATATTAGTTACCTTGTTTTAATTTTGGCTTATAACTGTTAAGTAAACGTTGCAAAGAGATATAATTAAGCCTACTGTGATCTTTATTGTGTTCTTTGTGTCTATGTTGTAGATTGGTCGCGGTGTGGTGATCTACGTTTGCTTTCTGAAGGGCGCCACAAGTGAAACTGTCAAGAAAATGGGTTGCTTTTAGTTTTTTTGGACATTTTGCAATTAGCTATGAGTTCATGATTTCGGTTCTGTTGCTAGAGAGGCCTTATTTGAGTTTCGTTATGGCAAACTGTTACGTTTACTTGGTAATCGTTAATATTAACTTTTTACTTGTTTTGCTATAATTATATTCCATCACGCTTAACTAGAAATTTGTTAATCTATCTTATGACTATACTCTTGCGCATCTCAATTATGAGTTATCTGTTGGCACAGGGCATTTAATCTAATGTAAGCTTATATTTTTCAAAATCAAATATCGGAAAAGTGTATCGTCATTAATTTCATGAATAAATTATACATACCTTCATATATTATGATGTTGAATAATATATTATTAGTATTTATAACGGTGTTGGGGAAATTAGGTTATTTCTTTCTATGTTGCTCATTATATTTTATACGTGATGATTATTGTCATGCTGGGATGGTAACGCTGGTTTCAGTGAAGGACGTTCTCAGCGTCCGACTCAGCGAATCCCCCTCTGGCAAGCTTGTTTCAGTTCTTGACCTCCCCGGCGACATCCTCATTGTTCCCCAGGCGACCCTCGGCGGTCGCACCAAACAGTCGGCCATGCAGTATCACCAGAACATCGACAAGTCCACCGGACTGCGACTGTACGACGAACTGGCGGCGGCAGTCGCGGAGGAGATGAAGAGATCTCGGGTGTCCTCGGAGAAGGGGTGTCGCATGGAGAGAGGAACGTATGGGAATAGACAGGTGTTGAAGATGGAGACGAACGGGCCGTACAGCCACCTGATGGAATTCTAGCGTCCTAGGGATGATGTTTGGTGGAAGAGCTCACCTGGCAATGAGATCCGAGATAAATTTGTACTGATTTTTTAAACATTTATGTCTGTCGCTAGGTAAACATCTTTTTTTTTTAAGTTATGAAGTTTGGTTTGAGAGTTAGTTTGTGTAGGTTTCTGAAACATTCTAGTCCGGTAGTAGGTATGCGTTTTTATTGAAAGATAGAAAGTTGAGGTCGTTCTATTTGTTCTGATTTAAAAAATATTCAGGTCCAGATGACTTGGTGGATGTTTGATATTTTAGTTTGAAGAGTTTAGAAATGGGAGTAAATTTTTATGTAGATTTTTAAAGCATTCTGAGCGTCCAATTTGTTGAGATGTTTGGCACATTCCTGTCTGGATGTCTGTAACATTGTTGATGGTCTTGAAATTAATCTCTCAGTAAGTGATTAGTGTTGTAACTTGTAAGAGAAAATGATGCAATAGATGCATGTATGAAGCGACTGACGCGAAAGAAAGCCAGATTTGGCTGAATCACATTGAATTGAATAAAACGGAAGCTAAATTATTTTAAAATTTGTTAAACATTTGAATCCTGTCTGGTCAGTTTTGTATTGGAAGTGAAGATGCTTGTGTAAAGTGAATGCCAGGCAGTGAATGATTGAGTGTGGACGAATAACACAGCGTCCTACAAAAATCTGCTACGAATCTGGCAATAGCATAAAAATTGAAAGTTTAGTTGAAACATATATTTATGCATAATAATGTACCAGATTATGTACATGGCATTTCTATTTGTCATTAAAACAGTGTACCACTTTCATTCTTGTGAATGCTGCAGTTATTGGTACATTGCAGAGAACTTGTTTCAAATAGATTGATATAACTCTCTCTTGTAAATAGTGTAATTTGATCATCTAAGTTAGAATGTACCTATAATAATAATAAAGACCTACAGTACAAGTACTCCATTTCGCATGCTTTAGTCTAGTACTTTAGTGCTTGATTTGCACTTGAAATCAGCAATCTTTATCTTTATGTGAGCTATGTCTAATGACATGCCTCACATGTTTCACTCTAAGCCCATGGGAGCTAACAGCAAGCCCCCACTGGCGCTTGGCGCTATGGCCTGGTTAGAACACGATACTCGATCATTAGCGTGTAGCCCTACACCGCACCGCGGTCTCGAAGCGACTGCTAGGGACAGCATTGAAACAACACAGACGGTCAGCAGACTTCAAGGGTGGAACATGGCTTTTTAAATTGGGGTGAGCGTAACCACGCAGGTAATTAATTTAACGTTTGTACCAAGCACGCGCGTTTTGACAACAAACGATACTTTTCCTTGCCTGTATAGGCTTACAATTCGTCAGCGGGCAAGGGCAGTCGAAGTTTTTTTGCAATCGCTCTCCCAAATGCCTCCCTCGCCCCCCCCCCCCCGCCAGAGGCACTGCCTCCCATGCCCTCTCAAATGATAACTATCAAATCGGTGTAACTAAGATAGACCCTGGCCCCATTGCAGTAAAAAATTGGGGTGGCCATGCCCCTTTGCCCTGGGTTTGTTCCACTTCTCGTAGGCCCATCATGGGTCTGGTGAGCACTCAGCCGATAGTTCAGATCTGGACATTCGATATTGATCAAGCTAAATGTCTAAATTAGACTTACGTGCAGGCTATACTGGAACAACTTACACATGCAGGTCGCGCGGGGCTTGTGAGAATTTGAGCCCTCAACACATTTGACTAGTTGTGATGACATGTTAACTAAATTAACCCCGTAGGAAGGTTTAAGATGCTGTAGGTCTATAGCCCTGGCCCCTGTGCCTGCAGCATATAAGCATCCTTTAATTAAAAACCGCAGTTCTTAACGTCATTTATAGATCCCAACATTTCAACGTGTTTTATTAGCCTAACACAAACTTCTTTGATTTAAACCGATTTAATACTTCGATCGACATATTTCATTCTTTGTGTAGGCCTACCCACAATTTCTTCACGTTCCATTTCTCTCCTAGTAACGAAATTAATGCATGCCATGGTCCGAAGGGACCTGCCCTACCTCCACTGAATCAATACGATTTGTCGCTGGACGGGCGAGAAACGGGTTTAGAAGTCCTATCCGTATGTACGGCAGGGCGCATGATTGATAGGCTTCGCTCTGATCCGAAAACAGCGGTCGTTTAATTGTGATCCGTCGTATTGTAGCAGTAACGGAGCGTTAGAGACGGAAGGGATCATAAGTCAAAGTCATTCGCTGGCCTTGTTGGGACGAAACATTGTCCAGGTCCTATGCATGCATTGAGTTTAGTCTACTTGTAAAGCGTGCCGCTTAGTGAAAAATTTGACAGCTGTGGCTGTGAGGTCCGTCGTTATAAAAATGTTCAGTGACGCCCACTTGTAAATTGTAACGCCACATTTTACTTTGCACGCACGAGGTTTAGGCCAACAAGGGCGAAATAACATTAGCTATAGAAAGCCTATAGGAAGGCAGCATGGTACGTCTGTGGATTGTAGAACAAGGCCTATAGCCTACACGTATAGGCCTATAATATAAAAAAAATGAATGACATGATTTGTACAGGCCGAAAACTTGATAGGTTATCATTAAGTTATACTCATACTTATATATACAGAGTGGGGCATAAAAAAACAACCCCCTAGCGATTTCGCGATAACTCGGCCAAAAGTAAATATATTTCCTTGAAATTTTCAGGCATTGTAGCTGAGATAATTTGACACAAGGTCCCCAAATTTCAAACGAAAATATTAATGCGTTCAAAAGTTATGAAAGTTCTACGTGTACACCTATTATTGTAGACGAAAATTAGGTAGACCCAAGTCGTAGAAATTAGGCGGTAGCATAGATATTTGACGGTGTTTAACTTTCTTAATGTGTTAAATTGTTAACTTGATAATAATAATTGTTAATCATTGCCCTAGGGCCAGCGGCAGTACGTGGGTGTAGTAAAAGGGATTCGAAACAGCCGTGATGAACTACGCTATACCTTCACTGTTTTACTTCACAGAACCGATCATTCAATTACCGAGCGGTAATTGGACCATTATATCATTCATTATTGCTGTCATCTACTCTTATCGCCTCCCCAATACCGATATAACAAAACAACTTAGCCTATTGTAATAAACGTCGAGTCTGAAGGGTCGGAGAGGGTTTTGTTTTGTTCGATGTTATGTGTTCAGCCCACTTGTCGAACCCCAGTCGAGCGGGAATATAATGGTGACAACCATTGAGACACTCGCGCCCAAGGCGCCGCCTATAGACCTTGAGTCTATGCAAGAGCTAATCTGTTACGATAGCCGGCATGCAGCAGCCCCGTCAGTGATTTTCTCAGAACCTCCTCCCCCCAGCACCCCCCCCCCCTGGCAGGAAAAACTCGAAAAAAATGAAGCACGCCTTCTTTCGAACACCAAACCCCCCAACATTTTTAAACACCCCCAAAATAGAAAATATCGCGAAAACCACTGAACCCCGTAGCGTCACAAGAGGGGGGGGGCAACCATTTATTGCAGGGGGCCGGGGGCACACCCCGGCACATATCCGGCACACAGCTTTATCCAAACACTTTTGCACTTCCGGTTTCAACACTTTCAGTTTTCCCGTCCGGTCCAACTGTTTGGATCGCCAATACCGTCCCAAATCCCAACGATATCCCGTAGATAAAAATAGTTCTCAGGCGCACGCTCGTTAGGGCCTACCTGTCGAAACTTTTTTGAGCGCGCGTCTGTGGCTGACGATTTAAGCGCGCGGCCGACGCCGTACGGTTTGAGCCCTGCGCCGTTTACTCTTGCAGCCGCGCAGTCGCGGTCCGAAACTTGTAGCCTATCGCTGCCTACATACATTGTCATGTACGGCCCGGGCTACATACGTGTACTATAGGCGCCCGCGTTACTGTCTCCGTCAAGTTGAGGACGACGCGTGGGCTAAAGCCATGCTTTTGGTGAACACGCTGCTGATTCCAAAGGCGGCCTATCACAATTATGATCTAGCTTACAGCTGCCTACTTGACATGAACTGTGAGCCTAATGGAGCTCGGTACAGGTTATATAGGTAAGGCCAAATGAATCTACATCGGTAATGCGTTTTCGGACAATAATTATTATTCTGCCCTGTTAGGTTTTTCCCGCGAGCATCTTCGCTCCATATCGCTCGGCGGATACAATGTAAGAGGTAAGTTACGTTCGCTATTTTGCTATTTTTTATTTATCTATACATGCAGTGGTTAAAGTGGGTGGGAACGCGTGGGAACGCTGTTCCCACACCTCCTCTAAAAATTGAATCCGTTCCCACACCTGAGAAAAATTTGGGAACTCTGTGTAACGCAGTTCCCACATCTCTAAAAAAAACAGTTCCCACACCTCATCAGACCCACTTTAACCACTGTATACATGTGAGCATCAGGACATGCAGTGGGATTTGAAAACGATCGGGAACTGATATGAACAACGAGACTGTTGGTCGAGATGGATATAATCGAGTGTGCTGGTCGTTTTGAACAACGCTATAGATCTACAGATTACAGTTTTACTTGCTATTATTATCTGACCACTAGTTTTCGCTGCATTGTTGCGTTTAGGCATAACGTCGCAATTCTTACGCTGTATGTAAGTCTCTATGTTATAGGCCAACCTTACACGCCTACGTATATTCCTTTGCTAATCGAATTGCGTTAGCCAGTGTAGCACAGCCGGACCATGTCATTCAGATATCGGGCGCATGTTTGCTCAATGACCGCTAAGTATCGCGGTTATAATCGCGAGTCGAGATAATTTGTAGCGATAAGAATGAATGGAGCATGGTGGCGAAATTGGACGCATCGTCAGCAGTAATGCTATTGACACACAGCATCCTTAAATACAGCAGCTGTAAATGCGCAGTATATAGTTTAGATTTTATGCTCGTTAACTCATTGCAGTTAGGATTGACCCTTTTCGGTTTTTGATCCGTTTATAACTCTTTGAAGTTAAACCATGCTGTAGGTCTAACGGGTATTTGCTCAGACTGTCTCACACGCTAATAAACTAGCGTAAATTAGACAATATTTAGCAAAGACATAATTTTATGTAACTTATCCGCTCGTTATATATGTAATGATGTATAGGTTACACGCTAAAGCATGCACTGGGCCTAGGCCTGCTAGAGATACATGCACCTACGATTTGAAGGTTGTTAACTTCGCAAGCAGATTTCAAGTGCTCTTTATGAAGCATCTCTATTCAGAGCACGCTATACTGTCACTCCTACTCGTCGTTTATTAGGCACTGACAGTGAGCGCATCAGCTTGTCAATTAAAACTAATATAGTATGCCTTTTGCGTCACGGGGCACTGCATTCCGATCTATGGCAACTATGATACACTATTTACCTTATGTATTATTGCCCTGTAGTGCTTAGTCTAATATCGTTCGGCCTGTGGGTTCGCGCTCGGTAACATGAGGTGGGACCACAAGTTCACAACCCCAGTCAGAAAATCTTGAAATCGAACTGAATGATCGAAACGAATGATCGTCGTCGCTGTGAAAATCGAGTATTCCTAATGGATCACATACGTGCGCAGCTCGGGGATTATTTAAAGAAAATTTTATGTTAGGGTACTAGCTTCCTGCGCGTGCGCGGACTTCAAGCTGTTCTTTACAAATTTCTTTACATCCTCTTCAAGATTACAGACTCCTTATTTTCCGTATTCATCATGCTAATTTCAAAATTATGCACTCCGCATTTTGCTTTACTATAATGTTATGTAGTTTTCACAAATTCGTTGGTCACTTGCATGGTCTCCATACTTAAGGAAATCAGAGGATCAGCTTGTCAAAAATGATTATCAGGCTAATGCTCGAATTATTTAAGACCAACAACCAACTGAATTCGCTCCTTTATAAATGTTTCTCTCGTCATAATTGAGCGAAGTAAATATTGCTCAAAATATTATCTAAAACCTAAATTTCTTCATGCTTGACAAACGTCTTTAGCTATTGCTAATCGCGGTACGAGTGCTTGAAGCACTATAGACTTTCAGGCTTGGTTTAGTATATTTCATATTTTGAAGTCCTTGGCCTCTGCTTATACCGTAGGGCCTAGGTCTGTCTTACATTCGTTCGTTAGTATTATTTAAAGCCTACCGTCTCTAAGAAAGGTAGGCTACATTAGGCAAAATTTACCCTGCCGGTTTGCATTTGCTAGTTATGAGCGGCTACTATCGTGACTGTACTACAGGTCTAGATGGCGTCTATTGCTTTACCATCGGGCCAAAGTTGCTTCGTAATTATATTCTAGAGAACAAAACTTGAGTGTTATACTTCACTCAACTGTGAAGAGTAGAATATAAGGCAAGCTTTGTGAAATGTGTACGTAGTACACATCTAAATAGTTATTCAGCGGGTTATAGGGCCTTTGTCAACAGTCTAACTTTTGCCCGGGTCGATATTTATAGCTATACCTTGTACATTCGATTGACACTGTAAGCTACGATGTATGACATTGTTATGTATTGCAGACAATCGTATTCGCTAGGCAATAACCAGCATTATGCTCAAAGTATAATTTCATTCAGTGTGTGTGGCAGTTCTTTTGAAGTGAGTGAAAGGCCACAAAGCATACGTGTAACCTAAGTTATCATTGAATGCCAGCGACGACGACGACTAGTCTAAGCAAGTTGCGATTATAGTCGTGGGATATTTTTGAAGTCAGTACGAATGGCAAACGTAGCAAGCCAAGGTCAATTATATGACCCGCCATGTGCTCTCAAGCAAACATTTTGAGTATTATTCATATAACTTTCCGACTAAAATTATTGCAGATGGTCACAAATTTTCTGCGTATTTTCCGGGGAAATACGCAGGAAAATTATCCCCCCCCCTTTCCCTTAATGTCCTATTCTATTATCCCATCCCTTCTATTCACGTTCCAACTTCCAAGCCTAACGCCCACTTCTATTAATAAAGGACCTCTCCCACTTAAACGATAGCTTTTTATAGTCCCCATTTGTTTGTGCGGGGCTTCCAAGCCGATCTCCCCGCATTGAACGACGAACGTTCTCTTTGGTAGACATACCGCACCCGACAGTGTGTCCACACAAACCGCGTGAGCCAATAAATGGGAAATAAATCGGACCAAAAGGGCCCGCTGTGTTTAGCTGCCACACTCCGCTGAAGCGCTATCACTCCGCTGGCGACATCTGCAGTTTGTTCGGTAATCGGGTCCGATACCCGTTTCCATTGACAGGCTGTGTAGAGCGAGAGGGGTTTGTAGAGGGACGGGCGGCCCGTATAGTTTTAGGAGAGTTGATACGAGCGCGGCTTATTGACCGAGCCATTGATAAACCGGTCACGGGCTTCGCAGTTCAAACATTGGCGTATGTACATGTACACGTATGTGTGCAAACACTGACGGTTTATGCTATGCTATAATCATTGTATTACAATGCCAAGCGATAATACGTAGCTTTCATAATTAGAATAGAGCTATATAATTGCGAATAGGTGTTTATTGTATCCGATATGCACGTATAGGAAGGAAGCAAATAAATGAGACTGTTCTAAACTAGTTTATATTGTGTATTATGTTGGTACCCCTTGCAAGCCAGGAAACAAAGAATTGGTGTGCAGCCTTGAGCGTTTGGGGCGAGTGGTAAAAGGCGACCAAAGAACGGGAGCGGTTCTTTTCTTGGCCTGGAGGCAATGAACCGGACTGGAACACTATGCAAGTAGGGCTAGCCTGCCCTACACCGACTATCATTAACTTGACAAAAAAATCGTACCGCTATTTATACCGGTATATTTTTTTGACATGATTATAGATGCTATATTTAAAGTCCATACCAAGACAAATGAGTCTTAATAT
Source organism: Chamaedrilus cognettii (assembly GCA_034695025.1). NCBI lineage: Eukaryota > Metazoa > Annelida > Clitellata > Enchytraeida > Enchytraeidae > Chamaedrilus > Chamaedrilus cognettii. The sequence goes on along the minus strand of JAQIWG010000052.1, from coordinate 2,095 downwards.
TCATTTTTACAATATTGCAGTTCTCAATAGCACAACACTAATAGCAATTATTATAGTTGGAAGTGAAACCCATTGAAGTGCAAAGTACATGTTATGCTTGCAAACAACCAAAGTGTGTAAACCGTTTATAAAATTAAAATAATTCTTTCACGAATCATGACACAAACGTCTGTTCATGAAGCTTTTTGAAGCGTAGGCCACTGGTTTCGTCTCTGCGTGTGTTTCAGGCTTCAGTTGAAACAGATTTCAGAAAAAACATTGGTGAAATTGTTGGGACCTTTGGACCTTGTTCGAGACCATGTTCAGATGACGATGATCGTTGACCGAAATGTGTCGTAGTTATGGGTACGATCTCCCAAACATGGCAAGCTTATACATTTTGTATGCATTTAATTGTAGACAACGGGCGTTGAATGTAAACCTATATTCGCCTCAATCACCACTTGACCCAGCATGTTGATCGACTATTACAGTCCTCAGCAATGGCTATGTCAGACTGCTTGCAGGCACTTCTTGAGTTAAGTGACTTCTTTATTCAGTGTTCAAGATGTTTCGTATACGCTGGTTGACGGTGTATGTACTTGACTATGGCTTCTGTTGCATTCCGAACACAAGGCATTGTTGTGCTGCACCGGGTATAAGACCTGCACTGCGTAGAGGCCATGGCAGCTCTAGCGCTTGAAGTTGGTCTATTTCTCATGGGACATAGCGTATGTGTACAATGTAAGTGTGATTAGCTTGCATGAATAAACAGGTCTTTTAGTGTTAATATGAACCCCTTTAGTATTAATATGAACCCTTGCACAATGTGGGCCAGGCCTTGATAATTAACAGAATATTATACCAGTGCTGTATAGGCTATGTTTAGTGAACTTTGGCCTGTATGCCATTAGGTTTAAGCGTGTGACAAGTGATTTGCGATAAGCTGTGACATCCATCAAATTTGACGCTGAAAGGTTAAAGATGTATTCAAAATAGTTGACCTTTTCCAAAGCAAACACTCGATCATAAGATGAAGATTATAATACAACCGACAGCCTATTAGGCTACATGACATCAATTTACACACGCACAGGCCTGTAGTATCCTAGTCCTGGGTCTACACTCTTCAGTGTCATGAAATTTACCTGCATAATCTACACTTATCACACCTGTAGACTACTGATAAAAGCTTTGATTAATCTATCTATGCGGATGGTATTTTATTTCATACAAAAATAGTTTGCCGTGCATTGAACGAATGTACGGTAGGTTTTTTTATGCAAATATTTGATTGTTTTTCATGATGCCTCCAAGATGGAACGCTTTCAATATTGACAGCGAATTTTATATTAAGAAAACAAACTAAAACGATTCATAATTTTAATAAAATTAAAAGTTTCTAAATCCGGTTTAGCTTTATCATTTTTTGACCTTGTTGTTTGGACCAATGGAACAAAACTGTCCCCATTGGACGTAGGGCAACAAAACTATTAGACCTCCTGTACAGTCATTTGTGCGACTGAAGTCTCTTTTGCTCCTCCTGAACTTTTTTGTCATTTCCTTATCAGATCCAAAAGGATATTTGTTTTCGTTTACCGATTACAGATGTAGGTTTACCGATAAGCCAAAACGCAAATGACTCAAATGTTGTATTTGTTCAAGTTGATTAATATCCCAAATTATGATTAGCTGAGGGTATTTACGTTTCTGATTATTGCACTATGGAGCGTGATGAATCCTCTAAGAGCACCGAGCCACACGCCTATCATCGATTTGGGCAGACTCATCCGTGGAACATTCAGTTCAATATTGTTTCGTCTGACAATTATAATTGTTAGAACATCCGGCCTTGTTCAGCGTTGTCAAGTTTGAGTGAGTAGAATAGATAGCTCATCGATTACCTTAAGCATATTCATGAATTACTGTATCACACCTGGCTATGCACTTATAGCACGTGTGCTTGTTATTGCCCCCAATTCAGTCATACAGGGTACGAGCCATAGGTCATTTGCCAGGGATGCATGGTAGCATAAGTGATTTGCCAGGGATGCATGGTAGCATAAGTGATTTGCCAGGGATGCATGGTAGCATAAGTGATTTGCCAGGGATGCAT